>JASANN010000633.1:233590-273215 GCA_031762395.1 Calameuta pygmaea | reverse complement strand
ATTTTTTTCTTCTTCTCTCTTCATGAAACCTTTTTCAAAAATTGAGGTGCTACGCAGGTGTCAAGTAGGCACCACACTTTCTTAAAAATGTCTTTCGAATGCTTTTCGATAGTTCTTGAGAAGTTCTGTAGTTCCCGGTCTCGTTCTAACGGTTGCTTTGGGAACCAGCAGTGAGTAGCGGAGAACCTCTGCCCACCGAGCTACACGTTCGCGTTCACATTTAGCTCGGGT
Organism: Calameuta pygmaea; assembly: GCA_031762395.1. Classification (NCBI taxonomy): domain Eukaryota; kingdom Metazoa; phylum Arthropoda; class Insecta; order Hymenoptera; family Cephidae; genus Calameuta; species Calameuta pygmaea. The sequence goes on along the minus strand of JASANN010000633.1, from coordinate 272,984 downwards.
ACGACGGGATTCGCATTGTCGACGAAGGCGATGATCACATAATCCTACTTCCGGACTCGCCGCTACGATTTAGCGCCATGCTTTTGCTATCGCTACTTCAACCAAGAGGACCACCGAAAGGGCAATTCTGGATCTCTCCATGTGGTCCTTGATCCCCCTTAGGATACGCCACAGCCCTGATCTTTCATGTAGTGAATCTAATTAGTGTCCACCTTCCGCATCTTTAGTATAATTTGTTCGCTTTGCTAGAAACGCTCAAACATGTTGTTGATCCTTGAGCACTCGTGTGAGTAGAGACGATCCTATGTCCCGACGTGGTGGTCGTTCGGGGTAGTCCGTTGCCTCTGGATAAAGTCCTGGCTGTGCTTGTACTCTTGGTTCAGGTTCACTTGGAGCAGTGCGGGTGATATTCAAATCCTGCTAGTCTAAAGTCAGCCTCTGTCGCAGACATTTCGCGTGGGTATCAATGGGCCGTCGACAGCGGACCCGGTCTCTTACGCTTAACTCACTGAGCTTGCTCGGTTGGAAGTGGCGAAGGTTGTGGCGTCAAATATCGCTAGGCCACAGGATAGGAGTAAATGAGAAAGCGGTCCATGAACAATTTAATTACCTAATCAAATTTATTTTACTTAATATTTCATGGTACAATCTATACCCTATTATGATATATAAAATAACGCAATCGTCGAATGTAAAACACGGTGTAGAAAGTAGAAGAGGAACGAAAAGCTCGACAAAATTGCGGCGTGGTAAGAACGCTTTATTAAATAGGTCCTCAAAGGAATAAAAGCCCGGAACATCGGAGGCAGTCGTACACATACACGGGATCGTCTTTCGTTATCCTTAGCGCGCAGGACGAGCAACCACCAAAATGGCGAGACTCGTCGAGGCATCAACAACAAACAATATGCTACGTGGGGAAAAAAAAAAAAAACGAGAGAAATGAAAGGTATCGAGGAATGCAAAGTAATGGAAAATTCAAAGACGAACGTGAGACAAGGAGAGCGAAAGGGAATAGTTAGGATTAACACAGGAATAGGAAACTGTCTTAGGATTAACGGACAACGTAATCAAATAATAATTAATATGAACGACACGTCGTAAAAGAACGAGTGAACGCGGTGATGTAACGCAGTAGGACAGATGGTAGGTTTTCCCAAAATATAAGAAAAAAAAAATTAAAAAAAAAAAGTTTGAAACTCGACAAAACGCAGCGACGTGAGAGTACGTTTTAGGGGTATGTATATATATAATTATTTATATATATATAGGTTTATGTATATATATATAAAGTCTAATGAATTAATTAGTATATATTGTACGTAATTCATTAATACGGTAGCAGCCTCACTCTCTAATAGTACTAAATATAATATAATGGTATTAATGGCGGTAATTATCAGTTAAATATAGAGATTATTAACATTATAAATAATAATAGATCGAATAATCATCAATAAACAATCGTACAAGGTGTATCTGTCAGTGGGTGTATCATATTTTTTCCCCAAATTTCACAATTTCGTTTATCTCTCAGTACGCCCGTCGCACGAAACGCGACGAGACATATTCACGTCACGGTAATCACTCTTATAATCCCATAACCGCGATTACGTAATTTCACTGTATCTCACTGTACGAGTGTGCGTATTGTGTGTAAACATCATGTAAATGTACGTGTCAAATGCGCGTCTCACAGCGCGTCGGTAATACGCGCGTGTCTTTAATTTTTCTCCCTTAAGGATCGTACAATATCGTTTCGTGTTTATCATCATATATTAGTAATAATCACAATAGCGTATTCTGAAAAATAGATTAGGGTTCCGATGGCAGACGACGAGGACCTCCACCGCGCCTCGTTGCACCCTCGTGCCACATATATTTCCAGGACCGTGCCCCGCTCGATCCTCTCTCTCGAAACTCGTCGCCAGAGACAATGAGAAGAAAAAAAAAATAATTTTGGACATTTTATTTGTACCGAAAAAAAACTGGCTGCGTTCAACCCTTGGCAGCCGCTATCGAGACCAGCCGTGGAAACATTAGGGCAAACGAGAGTCACAGAGGCTCTCGTGTCTATGGGACTATCATATAATAAGGGATCAAATATAACCAGGTCAGTCGTGTCCCCGCCGATCTGCCCTAGGAACCCCCTATAACAGGGCACTATGAACAGCAGTCTGCTGGCTAAGTGACTTTCCGACTTCTACGATTCGTCATCGAATCCATCATTTTCTTCCTGCGAACTCTCCTTCCCCCTTCATTAACCCTTTTCCCGCAGTCCCCTCCCCCCTACAATCGCCACCAATTCAATCTGCTTATTCTTCGTTCGATTCAACCCATCGTTTCCACACAATTCATTTCGAAATCACACGAAAGAAAATTATCAAGCGCACCACCGCTCGACCGGTGCGTCACTGTAGGAGGTTCGCCAATGACGTCACCTGGAGAACCCAAAGATTTTCACAAACGACGAACGCGATACCAAGACAATTGGTATCCCGTACGTAACGGCTGGAGTACGCACAATGACGTCATGGATGTAAAATATCATAAGAAAAATTTTGAGTCTTAAATGCGACGAGTCACTTTCGTTACGCATCACGTGTTCTCAATCCCCTCAGTTCTCTCCCATGTGTTCAGCTGTCTCTCTCGTGCGCTCGATATCTCTCTCTCTCTCTCTCTCTCTCTCTCTCTTTCTCTCCAGCACTCGCACGTCCAATGCTTTCAGTGGTGTTTTCAACTGGTTTTGGCAATAGCGAAGAATCGATGGGAGGCGTGCGCGCGCTCAAAAGGACCCGAGAAAAGGGAATGGGAGCTCTGTCCCGGAAGTGCCGAAAGGTCCCGGAAGGGGAGCACCGGCAGAAAGCAAAGGAGGACCTTATGAACGAAGCAAGCGAGCAGCCTTAATAAAACTACCTTCTTTCTTTTTCTCCTGTACAATAGTCGGGCGGCGGTTAATGGTTACGCTTTTATTTTCGCTACGAATTATTCGTTCACTCTCATTCGTTCCGTCTCTCTCGCTCTCTCATTCCCTATCATCGCGCGTTCTCTCTCGCTCTTACGATCTTCCACGCTCTAATTATAAGCATTCATCATCATGTCGTCCCTGTCGCTACTACATTTTCATTCGCCCCTCTTTCTCCTCCCATCCTCCCCCTCCCCCCCCCGACCAACCCCATCTCTTTCACAAACCTCGAACCCTTTCGAAGGACTCCCTATACCGCTCTGCGCCAGCATGCTTCTTTTATATATATATATATTTTTTTAAATACCTACAGCATTCACTCTACGTCAGCCATAGTTTTTTTCTTTATTTGTTACCTTAATAATCGCTACTGTACCACTTTTTTTTTGTTCGCTTCGTTATGATATTTATTTTTTTTATGCCTTACGCGCGTACCTTTTTTTCTCCTCTCGTCTCCGTCCTTTAATTAATTAAACGTTGCCGCGTGTCTCTAACTCTCAGCCTACTGCCAACAACACTACTATCGTCTATCGTCAAGCTATCTCGTCATCTTAAAATTCGTCATTCCTCGTCTCTTTCATTTTCACTCGTCATTTCTTCATCTCTCTCTCTCTCTCTCTCTCGCACAATCAACCCCATCACTTCACCCTCTCACGTTTACTCAATTTCATCTCACTTGACTCTTCCACCGGTCGTTACCATAAATTTCACTTGAACCCCTTCACGACGATTCGTGACTCTCCTACTCTCGTTCTCCCCTCTTCGCGTCAGGGTCCAGAGTGACATATATATATATATACTCTCTCGTCCAGCCACACACAGACACAAACCAAGACTCTCTGACGCTCACGTTACAAATAGTATTGTATATATAATATCATCCTCATTCTTCGTATCCTTTATAAGTATAATTAGCGGCAATTAGCGTACCGTTTTTTTTTCTTTCCATTACGCGAGGAGATTATTCATTCGCCAGTCCGAGACGCGACTCTGGAGACGATGACAACTCACCCTCTGACTCGTTTGACTTGGCAACGAGAGATAACCCGAAGATGAACGTAACAGTGGGTGATAGGGTGAAAGAGGGGAGAAAAATAAATGATTGCGTAATAAATTTTATGACTAAATTTTGGAGAGCAAGACCGAGCGAGGAGGTGAAAATGGAGGAGTATTGTCGGACGGTGAGAGAATAGAATGATTTTCACGATTTAGAATGAATTTGATGGGTCGTCATTGTACGACGTTCATGACGAATTATAATGATTGTTATTAATGACGATTACGGTGGTGTTCGTGGCCCAGAGTCGAGTCGGGATAAACTCGCATTAAAATGTTTTTCATTAAATTAATAAACGGCTTAATTATCGCTTCCCCAACTTTATAAAGACATGCTGCTGGGACCAGCTCAGCCGGACTCTAGTACTTTTTTTTTTTTTTCATTTTATACGGTAAAAAATAGCGTAAACGGCACTGTATTAGGAAGAAGCAAAATACACGTTACATTCCTCCGTATTACCATTTTTTTTCACTCACTCTCACTCTCCCTCTCTCTCTCTCTCTCTCTCGTACATACACGCAAGCACGCACTCTGTCTCTCTCGCTCTGTCGCAATCATTATCGTTGATAAATGCTATGTATATAATTAGTACTTTTAAAAATCCTCTGCTATCGTATCCCACTCCCGACTGCGATTACGGCTAATTTATTATTAGTGGTATCGTTTCGTTATCGTTAATTATTATTTTATTAATCGTTACGCAATAATAACATCGCGCCGATTCTCGCCGGAATAAAAAAAAAAAAAAGAAAAACATTTTCTTTTCTCTCATGTTATCTCGCGCTCGTGAGTGTCGCGCCTTATGATTAAATTTATACAAGCGACTGTGAGAGGAAAAGAGTGTCGCAAAAAAAAGAAGGCTGATGACGAGCAAGAAGAAGACGAAGAGGAAGAAGAGACGAGTCGTTTCTTTTTTTTTTTACTTCCTTCAAAAGTTTGCAACTTTTTTTTCTATCTGTCTCCTTGAACCAACCACAAGAATCTCCAGCTTCTCGTTGACACGAAAAATGCATTCACCAATTTTTCTCGACTCTCCGCGAGGCCGATCGAATCGAATCACCAAGCGATCGGTCGATCGGTCGATTGTAACTCGAAAATTTTTCCTATTTTTTTTTTTCTTCTTCTTCTTATACCTATAATTTCCCGCTGAAAGTACACTAGACCGCTAGTATCTAACGAAGTACATGGGGAGTATGCTTTAAAAATACTTAAAAAACAGTATACGGGACGGTATAAGGTCGCAAGAAAAAGGATTTACATGTATCATAAATCTTAGCTTTTGTTATTCGCTATGAGAAATTGACAGAAATCGATGGCATCGCGGAGAATCGCTACAATTTTCATTCTTCGAGCTCTTTTATTATTTCATTTTATTTCTTCTGATCTATCTTTCTCGTCAGATCTTCGCGTCGATTCTCAACCGAAATTGACTTTCAGCGAGATTCGGAGATTCTCGACCTTGGATCTTGACAGACACAATCTTAAACTTCGACACTCCCTCTCTTTCTCTCTCTCTCTCGCATACATGACTTTTCATTTCCTTTGTCAATCGCATCTTTTTTTTTTCACGTCTCCTCGTTCAACGTTAGGTACTAAAATCATCGCATCTAAAGGTGTCACTCGTAATACGCAATTCGTACGACACACTCCCCCACCCGTGTCTCATTAAATTTTCAACTTTATCTTATTATTATTTATCGTTTCTCCTTTAAAAACTATTTCATGTCCTAAAGGTTGATGAAATTTTTTTAACGCCTAGACCTCGAATGGTACAATATACTATGTATATATGTATAATATATATATATATATATATAAGTGTTTGTCAGGAGTGACTGTGTATCTCGCCTTATGTTCGTATTGGGTGAACTCCGTGTGTAATTGTCCCACCATGTGTGTGTTTCAGTATTGAACCCGATAAATCAATAATCGTAACTGGATACAATCGTCTTCTACCTAGACTAGACTCCGACGGAAAAATATATTTATAAAAAGTTATAATATATCATTACAATTTACGTTTCAAGCGTTCTATATATATATACATATGTATGTATATACGCGTCAGTGTATCAACTTTTTCACGTCGCGCGAACCTTTCTTTTTTTTTTTTTCTTTTCTCTTTTCGTTTCCCTTTTAATCTTCCTTCGGAGAGAGTGCCGTCTTTTTATTCTTCTGTATGTATCGTATATTATAATATGTATATATATATTTATATTCACGTGTGTACCGTACTAATTAATACTTCCTCTAATTACGTCTAAGCTCCCGCCTCATCGCCAAATTATTTTTATTTTTTCATTTCTCCTCTCGCGGCCGATATCTAATAACGATTCTGCGGATTTAAACGTCGAAATAGAAAACCCATTCAGAGAAGACGAAGACCAAGTAAGTGCAACGAGATTGTAATGGGGGAATGTGGAGCAAGAGGGAGAAGAGGGGGTAGGCTGAAGGGGGGGTTGGAGACAAGAACAAATGGAAGGTAAGGAAAACGGGAGATAGATGAAAGAAGAGGAACAGAGATAGAGAAAGGGAAGATAAGATGACTGAGCTCGTACGAAGACTCTTTGGAGTTCCTAAGAGTAACCACGGAGGAGCCATCCTCTTCTTTACTCTAATTAACCACTCGTAACCTCTAATTAATAATGGTAAATGGAACCGCTTAAAAATCTTTCCTTAAATGTACAGACAGATAACGCAAAGTTTGACCACGACGACGACGACCCGAGTCGTACGTTTCACGAAGAACGCGCTTCGTGCGATAATCTCGTGAGTAGAGTGTGGATTATTTTTTAATTAAAAAATAATCTTCGTCAAAATTTCGATTCGGGTAAACGAGCAGCACGCTGATAATTTTGATCGTCGTGTTCGTGGCAAACTGTTAATTATTATTTCTCGTCATCTTTCAATCATAACTCTCTCTCTCTCTCTCTCTCTCTCTCTCTCCTTCTTCAACCTCTAATAAGAATCGTCCCTCAATCAGTGTCTCGATTAACATGATTATTTAAAAACGTCACATCACTTATCGCTTGACTAACTTATCTGGTGTGTACCCCGGAAACTATTATATCTCTCTTACACGGTTTATTCCTCTTTCAACTTACGTTAACGTTTCAGTCACGTTAACCGTCACACGCTTCTCTCTCTGATCGTGTCGCGATTACCGTCAGCCTCTAGTTCACTCGATTTTAGCCGCTTCTGTTTCATTTTATTTATTTCTGTCCCGGACCGTGTCCGCTTATCGATAGTGAATAGCATGTTGTGCGCCTCTAATATGATAACCATCATCACAATGATCAACAGTTTCTACTTTATTAATTAATATCTTTGGTATCATGCCTGAGTCTTTCATTCTAATAAAATAGACAGACCATAATAATAATAATAATGATAATAATAATGATAATAATAATAGTTCAATAATTTTAAGAAGGAAATGATAACGTAGAAAAGAGTTAAGGAAAGTGAAAAATGGAGATCAGGGGTGGATGAGGTGACAAATGGTTGTTGGGGGAGAGGGGGGGGGGGGGTAGAAAGGGAAAGTAGAAGAATATAGTATCGAGTAACATTTGATAGAAAAAAAAAGGGAAGAAAATAGGGACACGCATAATAATAATAATAATAAAATAAAAGGACCTAATCTAATTTCAGAAAAGCAATTCGTATCCGCGAGATCGTTTCAATATATAATGAGAGTATGGCAGCATTTGAGCCCCGCGTCAATTAATTATTCCTCGCACGGGTTGTTTCTTTTTTTTTTTTTCTTTATGTACGTGTGTATTTCTCGCTCCTCCAGATAAGAGGTGTCAAGAAGTTAGTCGCTTATTTATCAGTAACCTGCCGGAATCTAGGACGTCTTACCACCCTCGCCCCCCCTTGGCATTAAAGGCCTTTTTGCGAGACCCTTGACCCACCTCACCACCCCGTGGCAGTCGGGGCAAAATTGGAAAGAAGCCCAAACGCGACCGGCCACCTATAACCACAAAACTTATAAGTAAACAACGCGATGAAAATTTGTACTGTCGGTAAAAAAAGCTTCAATGCGTCACACGGTTATGTCGCACGGGCATGAGAACAACGTGTGTGAACAACTTGACGTGTGAAAAAACAGGACTGAAATGGAGAGGGTGACCAATCGTCATGGCCAACCTCAAAAGCTTCTACCGCATGGCTTTCCTCAGTCTTTCTGATATTAAAAATGGCCAATTGCAAGGAGTGGCCATCCGCTCCCTTCTATGCACTGGTCTCGTCTATCGTGTACTTATTAACCCCGTTTGCTCTCCCTTCTCTCTCCGTCTCCCTCGCTCTCCTTGAACGTCGTGTACGAGTGTGTAACGTGATGTGCGCATTTATCCTCAGCTAGCGGAATCCCGATAACTGATAACGGTTTAGTACGGTACTTCGAGAGAGGAACGAAAGAGTAAAAGAAAACAAAGAAAAAGGGGTAGGAGGCCTTGACGATGATAGCGAGGAGTAAACTGTGACATCTAACGAGCGCGTCTGGCTCGCTGGATGCGTAAATCCTCAAGGGAAAGAAAGAAAGAAAAAGCTCAGCTTCTACGAGTCAAGATAAGTCGGGCCTGTCGATCAAAGAAGCTTTCGCCGGAAACATGATCGATCGGATCAACGGCAGCGTTGCCGCCATCTACTCGCACCCCTTTTTCTTTAGTTTCACTTCTCTTCGACTGCCATCGTATCCCCTCTAATTGTATCTGGTGTGCGTGGTTGGCAGCGTGCGTACGTGTGTGCGCGCGCGCGCGCGATTGTGTGTGTGTGTGTGTGTGTGTGGATGTGGATTTGTGCATGTCTCTACTCGCGTCTCGAAAGTTTTCTTCCCAAAGAGAGGGAGCGAGTGTCTCTCAAACAAAAGTGAGAAGTGGGTATTACAAAGGAGAGGGTCGATGTGGCGACAATCACCGTCGCGGCGACGACGCCGTCGTCGTCGTCGTCGTCCTTGAACTACCAGCCACAACGAACCCTCACTAAAAAAAAAAACAAAGAAAAACTCAGCGTCATCGTCGTGCATCGTCTTCCCGTATTTTCTCCCATCTTTTCATATAGATTATATCACATACGCGTTACTTCTAAACACACCGAAATAAGAAGCACTTTAAGATAGATGTCTACGACGTACACCGACGTGTCCGCGGGGCCCGACTCATCGACTCTATAATGGATCACGCGCGCGCGCGAGCCTCAGCCGCGATACTACTTACACTTTTTTTTTTTTTCTTACTTGACTCGTTTCTGTACGGTTTAAACTTCAAAATTCTTTACCGACCAAACACCCCTTCGCTCTCGTCTTTTCGTAAATATCATCCTTGCACTTCGTTACTTCATTATGTAAACGTTCTGGTCACTGTGTACATATGCCTGCTAAGTATGTACAAGACCTTAACAACCTTGCGTGCATTAACTTCACTCACTCTCTCTCTCTCTCTTTCTCTCTCTTTTAACTCTCTCGTGCTCTCTCTATCTCTCACTATCGCATGCCAATCTTATTATTTACGTATATATACGAACGGAACAACGCCTGAACCTTTCGATAAGCGCTTCGATCTCGTGCCATGCGGCTTCCTTGATGTTCTCTGATCGTCAGGTCCAACCACCAAAACTGACCCAACTAACTTTGAATCGTGAAAGATCCGAGCGTAGCACCAGAGAACACGGTGGCGAGAGACACCACGCAGGCGAAAGAAGTACTACAAGCTCGTGGCACAACGGTGCCTCATAGAAAAGCTCTCTCTAGGCAACCACAGCGCGACACCAGGTCACTATTATACCGAGAGTGTCAGGACGCGCTAGACGCGAGACCAGTCGGCGCCATGGTGGTTGGATGGACGCCAGAGATGGGCGAAAAAAGTTGGGCGTTCGATGATGAGAGCATCAGAAGAGTCGACGGAGGGCCACGCAAAGTCGGAGAGTCGCTAGAAGAGCAACTACGAGCGATAGATGAAGCTGCAGGGTGGCGTAGGGGGAGGTGGCGAGCCTCCCATGGCTAAGGGTACGAGGGTGGGCGATGGTGACGAGGAGGGGGGCGACGGGGAACTCGAAGAGACACTGGAAGGCGGCGAGGGCGATTCCAAGGCCCTCGGACCTGCCAATTCCCTGGTGGACTGTCCCCCGGCCGTCACTGCGCGACTCCTCGAGGACGTCGCGTTGTGCCGATTTCTCGTTGGCCGCCCTAAACTTCTATGGCGGCCACCCCCCTCCTCGCTCGTTTCTCAGAGATAGACCTTCTTGACGCTTCGGGTCGTAGCGAAGCCATCGTTGCGTCGGTACGCGTCGCCCTGATGCGAACGCAGCGTCCCGAAGTTGTCACGGGGACCGCGGAACCCGTAACCATCCGGGAACTGGAAGAGTGTCTCCGCGGGCGTCGGTGGAGGTTTCCTCATGGTACCCTTGGGAGAGTGTAGCTTTGGTGGTTGCGGTACAAGAACTGGCTCGGCGTAAGTCACTTCCTCCTGAGGTAGAAGCTTCGGTTCTGGAGCCAGTCTACTGTGAAATGACAGACTACTTTCAATTACGAGGAACGCAACTATTCCGAATAAGGGATTCTTTGCAATTCTTAACGCTACCTAATTGTCATTACAGACTTAGATCTGCTCGTACCTATTGACGTTTTGCCTTTGCTCAAAGTACTCGTACTCCGTGTCGGGATAGGGTAGATTATCGTCTTCGTCCTTTCGGCATTTTCTACCACATAGATATCCTGCGATGAATCCAACGAGAAGTGCTGCCAGGGCACCGGCTACCACTGCCATCACTAACGTTTCCACAGAATACTGAGGTGGCGGTGAATCCGCAGCGGACACTTCAGGACCTAAAAGTACATAAGATTTAATTGACTTCATTCGTAATTTGAAAAATATTCAAATACCACAAAAATCAAGAGTCTTACCAGAATTATCCTGTTCCTCGTTCTGCATGATGTTGATGATCTCACCTCCTTGGCTCTCTTTGTTGGGTATAGAGTCTTGAGGAAATTTATTTTGATTGGCCGATATGGCGCCTACGCTACTAGCATCCTTATTTAAAATCTTGCTGGGTGGACAGGAAGAGTGAATTCCCGTCGCGACACTCTGAAGGAATCTGCTGGCGTCTGTTGCCGCAGGCCCTACCAAGGCTCTGCACTTGCCCTCGACCTTATCCCAGGCACAGTAAGGATCCTGCAGAGCGACGCATTCTCCACAGGATAGTATTCTGTCGCTGTAGCACCGATGTAATCGCAATGCCTGCACCTGGCTGTCAGCAATGACGACCAACCGACCATCCTCGAGTCCATCTCCGGCTTGCGTAGCACGGACCACCTTAATTCCACGTACAGGAACAGTCACAGGGAACGCCTGGATTTCTTCGATAACAACAGGACTAACACGTTGATGAGAATCCGCGGATTCCGCGTTCACCGCCTTTATAACCTTTCCGTTATCCGTGCCTATAAAAAGGACGTCGTACGTCTTTCCGCCAGGAGTTTTGACCTGCGGATCCACGGCAATTTGGGTGAATCGATAGCTGCAAAATTACGTACATAGATATATCGTATGGCCTTTCTGAATGCACTATATACGCGCTGGATGCACATTCCACGAGCTATCCAATGACTCCTACTGCATGCAGCTGCTACGACATATTCAATTTCAGGCTCCAAGTTAATTAAACTCACTGGAAACTGGTCCTGATGACTATTGGCTGTCCGAAGAAGCTCGGCACGGACTCGTCCATTAGCGAATGTGTCTTGATAAAGTTTAGTGTAAGATCAGGCAGAGTGCTGGAGTCATTGACACACTGGCCCGGTCTTGGATCGGGTACTTTGGCACTTTGGACGGGCAGCCAATTAGAGTTCAGAGCACTTTGCTCTTTAAAGTTGCCCTCAAAAGTGTCGGCGATATCCTGGAGTGAGAAGGCGCAGACCGCAGAGCCGCTTATGCTGTTTACCGGCGTAGTGAAGGTGCCGTAAATCAGCTGAGCCGAGGCTGTGCCGTATTGGCCGGAAATCAGCTCCGTTGTGGATTCTGAAAACACCCAAATAAAATCTCAAGCATGAGGGTGGTGCGTTAAAGACGACCGACCGATAGAGAGGGGGATAAAGAGAGAGAGAGACACCCAGAGAGAAACAATCGAGATCAGAAAAGCACAACGGCTAAATCCGTTCGAATTGACCTTTCAAGTTGAAAGCAGCGCCTCGTCAGTCATACTTACGGATTTCGTTGAAGTAAAATGGAAAGTCTCCGGTAACGGAGCAATTGAGTCGTGACTTCAGAAAGGATGTCCAACGATTTCGAAAACGATGGGGTCCACCGCGATCGTATTTACAAACTCGTGCGACCCGCGAGTACACAGCCTGAGGGTTAAAAATTCAGCATGTCAGTCAATATAAGAGTACGCGCAAGTCTACGTAGCCGGTAGACTGATGTCGATAAGGGTTGTCCAGTGGGAACCAGCGACGTACCTTGCCGCAATTGATATACTCGACCGCCGTTTCTCTGAAGAAGAAGTAAACAAAGTCACCCTGGGTCATGGAGTTGACAAAATTCGGAGCTGTAAAAAAGCAAAGTAACACGTGTCAATATCGAAAAAAAATTACTTCTAGGGCAAAGAAAGATATCCAGCGGACGTGTCCGTAAAGTTCATCGATCGAAACAATATTTGTCCAATAAATGTTCACTTCGCCATCTTGGAATTCTGATATCGTGCCGTCACTCGAACGATAAGCTGCTTATCATCGTTCCATTCATCAAGAAATGTGAATACCTTCGTAAACGTCCTTATGGCGTTTCACAGACTTTTCTTTAAAGATCCCTGGACCTCTAATACAGAACGAAAGATCCCGGACAGCTAGACTCTGTCACTGATAAACCTCGAGAGTCTCTCGTATAAAGAGCCCCAAATACAGAATCATATTTATGCGCCTCTTTTAAAGGAGAAAGAGAGAGAGAGGGAGAGAAAAAAAACCTACCATTCAAACTCATAGAGTCATATTGCTCAGTCTGCAAAGGTCCTCTATATATGATAGGATCCATCCCCGAGAAATCAGCGACAGTCCCCGTGTAGAGTTCGCCGTCGACATAGACGAAGGTACTGTTATGCTGAGGGTCATAGGGGCACAAGGCCTGACCAGATCTTTCCTTGGCGACGGAGTAATTGCCAGGCTGAACCACGTAGTCACGGCACATAGGTTTGAAGGCATTCGTCGCGCAGACGAGCAGCGTGCTGGGACCAGTTTTCGCCAAAATCCTTACATAATTTTGACAGTTCTCCTCGTCCTTGCCCTTCATCACACACATCTTCACGTCCGTCTCGGGAGAGTACCAGGTCAGACGTTGCTGCTCCGTTAGATCCGTAAGACTCAGATTGTGCACCAGATTTCTGGAATAACATTGACAGTCAGACTCACTCGTAACTCATTGCTCGTACCCCCCGTGCAAGCTTATCGCCGTGCAATGGCTAGAGGTATAGTTACTGTATGATATCACGTGAACGAGAGTAAGAGGATCGATGGCATTTAGTCGGGCGGCTATCAGGATACAGTGAAACAGTAATAGCCGTGGGGTTAGGGGTCGAACGGTTGGAGATTGGTTAAACATTTAAATACGAATTCTGAATATTCCGTGCTCTTTCTCGTATATACAGTTGCGCCGTGACAGGAGTGCGGCCAACTCTTGCAACTGTACGAACAAAATTCAGTCAGATTCGACAGTACACGAGATTCACGCTAGAGCGCGGTACCGGTTGTCGATTTTCTTGCAGATCCAGCTGCTAGATAACGCGGACAAGGTAATTATCGACGTGTGTTTATGAGGGGTACGTAGCCAACGAGTAATCAGTGTAACCGGATCATGGGCTCGATATCAAAGCCCATTTTGCCTCTACGAATTCCAAATTCAACCCCGATTATCGGGCAGAATTCACGATTCGATGAAGCGATTTTCTCCTGAATGGCTAATATTTCGATAAATTGGCATCGGGCTAGGTTTGCCCGAAAGGGCTACAAACGCCGAAGACTTACCTGCCGCCGACCAGGAGGTAATTCCCGTCTCTGAGCACCAACCGAAAGTAATCCGTGTGCGTCTCGTTTCCCGTGAACCTGAACACGTCCTCCGCTCCTGAAAAATTAAAATATACGAGAAGACGTTTTTAGTGAGGCTCTCAAATATCAAGTACTCTGTGCATAATAATAGAGACTGACAAGCACACAGGAGACAGGAGCGGGTTGGGCGGAGGAGGTGGAACGGGGGGGGGGTGAAGTGTAACAAGAGTAGCGACGAAGGCAACCGAAATATTGGGCGGCCTAAAAGCCCCGTGGGCCAGTATTCCGAGTATCCTTTGTGTTCGGTTGACGTTTGCGTGTCGTTCGAGAAATAATTTTTAATATAAAAAGAATACAACAAGAAAAAACGGAGGATATCGCGAACCGGCTGACGTGTAATATCGGCCGGGTACCCTCCTCCATTGGTTCGTAGCTTGGCTAGCATATACATAATATACAGGGGAACGAGGCGGGACCAAAAGCTTATTTCGTTTTTCCAGGCCGTGGGAGCCAGCCTCGAGTCCTGATACTCCACATCTGCTACCCACTTGCGGTTAAAGGCGCGTTTCTCTCTCGAAAGTCGATACTTTCAGCTACATACAAACACACGGGGACTCGCGAGTGCCACGAGAGTCACGAGCATCATGATATATGAGAATGAGTGAGAGAGGGAATCAGAGTATCGGATAGAGAGAGAGAGAGAGAGAGAGAGAGTGAGTGGGAAATGGTGGGGGGATAGAGGGGAGGAAGAGGGGAAGTGAAAAAGAACATTTGACAGGGAGAATCGATTATCTCCTCTCCTATAAATTCACAAAGTATAGATAGATCCGATCGGGTATGAACAATCCTGAAGGTTGTTCACGTGGGAATTTCAGAGGAATAAAGGGCCGTCGTCCCTTCCGCGAACGTAGATGTTACTTTGTCCTGGGGGGGAGAGAATGAATTTCACTCGAGTAAAAGGGGATGGCTATCAAAGTTCCAGGCGTGCCGACGAGGTAGCACGTTGTGTCGCATACTAATCCACTTTTAATCGTCTCCCTTTTATACCCTTACGCCAGCCGCAGGATCCTCCGTGACTTTCGACACTCTCGACATAACGCGCGTGTATTGGTAGGGACAGGCAACGACCCGACATACTCGTAGATTTTCATGTTTACGTCGATTCGCAAAGAACACGCGTTACCGGATACCAAAAACTTCGATATACGATATACCCAAGTAAGCCAGCACTTACCTTCGGCAAAGAAAATAACAAAGTACACAGGTAGCGTACTGGCTTTACGGTATCGATGGCTAAGTGAGGTTTATTCCTTGGAATAGCTCAGATACGGCTAGAGGACATTAGGTATGGACCACGGAAGAGTAGCTATCTGAGAGTATAGCTACTGGACGAAGTCAGCCAGTATACAGGGTCGATCTATTAGGTGTACCGAATGTACAGGGTGTACTTGGGATACTAGGGTAAGTGGATTTCTCGCGTGACTACATTCACCTAACACAGTATTGCACTACCCTCGTGTTAGTACTCACCAGCGCGAGGAGAGAGAACCACTCGAAATTGAGTCATCCCAAGAAGTAGCTTCGCAGTAGCAGCTAAGCTCAGCTGGAAAGGGATACGTCCTTTCTATACGGTCGCTTACACGACCATCACCGCCATCATCGCCGACAACGTTGCCGCACTATCGCCACTGCCTATTTATTTATTGGCTTCTCGGGGACGTTTAAAGTACACGCTCAAAGCCCACCACGGAGTCTTAAAGCTGATAAACAGCCGGGAATCGCGCTATTTATCGTAGCAAATATCGAACAGGATGCTCCAGCCCTCGACCGTGTTAAACTTTCGCCGTTAACCGCTAAGCGGCGCTGCATGTCTCGTCCAAAGATACGTACACTGCATAGAAAGGGCATACCGACTGAAATGTTATGCTCTATGGTCCGATTTTCATGAGAAATTTTTTTTTCACGTGTCCGCCACACGGTACACATAGGTACTTCTTGATACGACTGCAGAGTACCACGATAATTCTCTTTGGTACAGAAACTTTTTACTTGACCGTGACAAACTTTATTAACCATTTTAATACATCCTGTATAAAGGACACACGCCTTTGACTGTCCTCTGTATACATGACTAATCGTATATCGTAGTCTAATGAAGAAGAGGGATAAAGCTCAAAGTTCTTTTCTTTCCTGCGGCATCGACTACGTCACAGGTACGAGAGAAGGAGAGGAGGATCCAAGACGAGAGAGTCGACCAGAAGCAGAGGAGGATGGCTTGGTACTTTCGACGCGGTCCAATTTCCAAGCGATCCGTGCTGTCCGTTAAGGGTGAGAAACGCAGAGCATATCTTCACTCCGCTCTTCTGATCTCATCTACCGGCATCCATCTTCCTCTCGCTCCTCCTTCCTCGGCATCGCGCTTCATCCCATCCTCTCGCGGCCACCCTGAGACTCTTCGGTCTTTCGTGAAGTCTGAACCGTGCAAAGGATGTTTACCCAGCGAACCCCCTTGTCTCGAGTGTGTGGACTTTCATACCAACTTTGTTTACATCCTCTTTCCTGCGCCACAAGCTTCTTCGCGCGTCCGTGCCCTTTTTTTTCCTTTCTCTCTCTCTCTCCTCGCTCTCCCCTTACATTCTTAACCCTAAGCCTTTCTCCACCTTCCTTCCACTTTACCAAGAATATTCCAAGGAGAATCCAACCGGCCACTGTTAACGCCACCCGACGTCCCATTCTCCAGAAAATCCTCAGCCCGCCATAAAGCCCCCGTGTCCCTGCCGCTCACAGGCGAATATTAGCAAGACGCATATGCATGCACGTGACACACACGTATATATATATAACCTCGTGCAAGCGATTCTCCACCAACACATTATAAGCACACCTGCCCTCTTGAGTAGCTAACCAGCTGCTCAGCTGCCCGACTGGCCTACTCGGTAGAGTCTTCGTGTTTCCACACTCGGCGGCTATACGCGTACCAATTACCTGCGCCTATCTGTACCTCAGCAACCTATCGCCAAAGAGTAGCCGAACAATGCGTCAAAGGTACTCGAGAACGGTTATAGGGGAACGAGGAAAAACGAAGAAACAGGGAATCGGTTTTCCTGTGAAAGTAACGAGCCATAGCGGCTGATGCTTCGGGTATCCGAGTACAAAGACATCTGCGGAAGTAGGATAGTACATACAGTTACAGGCGAAGGTACTTTCGAGAACAAGTCGAATTATCGGTCTGACGAGTTCTCAACCCGACGGAGAACGAAGAGCGGCGCCGTACAGATTCGCGTTCGTCCGATGACTACTCGCGAGGAAAGTTAAGTCGGAATTGTTAGCCGGGGGGGGGGGGGGGTTGTAAGGATAAACCATAGAGAAACGTTATTGTTCTAACGTAATCGTCGAGACAGAGTGAAAATGTATATCCATCATCGAAGCCGAAAGTCGGTACCCTGGAACAGATATGGATTGAAGAAGACTTCCGTAAAGGGGCGAAAGGGGTGGTAAGGAGGGAGGGAGGAGGAGGAGGGGAACGAGAGGCGAGAGAAACGAAGGTACTACGGTTGTTGGGTTTGTTGGTACCGCTATTGAAAAGGGCTGCTACAACGAGGGGAGTGGCTAGGTTAAGCGGATGAATTCTCTCGAGGATAAGGGGGGGAGGAGAGGAGAGTAAACGCGAAGACGAAGGATCCCGGTTCGCCATGTGCACTCGTGCAGAATTAACGTCTTACAAAGCCATCGTCAGGCCGCTTTCTCTATAAGTCACATATATATATATATATATACACACACACACAACAAAGTCGACGATTTGGCGGCTGTCCTCTTTCTTTACGACACCCTGAAAGATTAACGAGCGATGCACATCCAGCATTCGGGCGCCATAGCGCCTGCCTGCATCTCTGCGTCTATCAATTTATTAAGCGCACCCTGGAGGTAATGCTAGCGCCGCCTCGCGGAACGAGGGCACTTTTCTTCTTCCTCGATCGAGCTTTTCCCCGGCATTGAAGTTTTACTTAAATTTTTTATTTTTCAGCTTCCAATCAAAATCCTATCGCTTTCGAGTATTTATTAATACCCCTTTGCGCTATTGCTATTTATATTCTCTTTCCATATCATCCTTTTTCTTCCCTCTCGTATCTCCCTGTATTCCTCTAGGAACTGCTGCCTGCTCTATTGAATATTTTCGTGCTGCAGTATTGGTGCTTCTGCAGAATTCAGGTAATTCCGCATGGTCCACCGCGGGTTACTTCGTTATTCGAGGTTATGTGTAATCGTATAAGATTAAACGACGTGAATGGGGATTGATTGTTTAAAAAAAAAAATTACAAGTTATCGATCGATCGGATACGTCGCAGGTTGCACGTACAGCGAATGCAGCAGCGCAGCCACAGTGAAGAATCCACGGCTGCAGGCTAATGCACTGTAGGTACGGCGTACATATAGAATCCGATCGGACTTTGATAAGGCTTATCAGCGAGTCATAGAGAACGGGATAGAGAAGGACAGAGAGAAAGGCAGAGTGACTATAGAAAATGTACCCTATATACAGGGAGAGAATGAAGAGTCGAGAGATAGGCAGCTATACAGAGAGACCGAGAATGATTAGAAGGTGGGACCGACTTCGAGCCGGTAATTAAGATCGGTAATGGCTAATTAAGATCAGGGGCCAGCCGCATCCCGAAGTTCTCTCACTACCGTTTAACCATTCAGGCATTCGCTCGATCCATTCCTCTTCTCCCTCTTTCCGCTCCTTTCTCCATAACCCACTCTACAATCCGCGCCAATCGAGGACGCTCGGACGGGCGCAATTATACGGCCATGTCAATACTTGAATTTTACTATCGGAAGGGTCCATGGGATTTTACCGGTGAAATTCCAAGAAGGGAGAGTATCTTCGTGAGTGAGTTATTTTCAGGGAAGCTACTTCGACTTCGGCCGATATTACTCAACTTTGAATTCTCGTATCCTCGAGTTATGTAACAGGGCTGAAGATACCTTGATAATCCTATTTCAAGAGGTATGTATGTATGTAGCGACGATTCTGCCTTTGCCGCGATTTAGTTCTGGGATGGCATGGTATAATGGAAACTCGCCCACTAATGTTTCTGACCGTGCATGATAGTACCTTGGCACAGAATGGATACGGTAAGTTGTACCCAAGTAGTTGAAAGCGCAGATTTAGAGTAGCGAACGCCGTAAGCACTTCGGGGACTTGAGTCACTTTGCTGTAGCAGGAATGAGCTTTCGCGATATTGAATTTTGTTGAGATTTGTGATTTGTAATTTTTTTTTTTTTTCTTAACGAGAAACGTCGAGAAATTGTAAACTATGAAAAATCGTGATAGTGAAAATTTTGTTATTTGAAAAGTTACGAGAAACAGAGTGTAGAAGGTATTGTTTTTTTTTTCATCTTTTTTTCGGGAACAATGCAACGTGACTGATTACTGGTACGGATAAATTAATTGCGAAGACGGGGAAAAAAGTTTTGAGGTAAAAAGAACGATAGAGACGGGACCGACGGGTGAAAGCGCGGAGTTTGATGAAAATTTTAACTTCGAAATCAATTCTCTTTAATGGCTGGAAAATGGAGGGAAAAGTTTATGATCTTGCGGAAAATCAATTGGATCTTTTTTTGTTTGTAATTTTTTGTTTCCCCGAGGCACTGTAAATCTAAAGGATTTTTTTTTTTTTGAAAAGTCTACACTGCGTCTTTTCCCTCCCGCAGGACTGCCAACTATAAATTATCTTTGAATCCCTTATTAGGCATTATTCTAAAGGGGATGCGGCGCCTATTTCGGTAAATAAAGGAGGGTATATGTGCCAGAGTTGCGGGTCTTTCGCTTCCCCCAGGACACTAAATAATCAAGATAGGGTCACAGGTCGGTCCTAAATTCCTGCAGATTTGTACCGCGAGCGACCCGATTAGATTACTCGGTAAGATTGCCACAGGGCCACGATTCAGTTCCGTTAACACTCCGCGGAGAAGCCTTTTATTAGACAGGTACCAAAAACCAAGGCAACCGTTAGCTCTTAGTTCGAATTCAGGAAATTTGACTTTTCGATTATTCCACCCATTTACCGAATCGCGTTTCCGTCATTTCCGTCATTTACATCCTTTTCATCCTTTTCATTGCTCTCCATTCCTTTCCATTTGCCATCCTGACTTTCATCACCTTTCCATACCGTCTCTCTTCCTGCCTTCCCTCTCTCCCGCAACCCAACACAAACCCCTCGAACATCACTCTTTCTCACTCACTTCGATTCAGCATCCATCTGCAACCCCTCCCGAACTGCTTCTCAACCCAAAAACAACTTCCGCATCACCTTTGCCTCTTCGATCTAGCAAACTTCACATGAATGCATTGATCAACTTTATTCCAACTTGCTGCAACTTCCATTCAACCCTTCGATGCATCATCCCTTCGCTCGAGACTCTTGCAGGTTGGACATGGTTATACCTATAAGCCATTAGTTTCTAATCAGACTCTACATATACGGAGTGAAACTACCCGAAGGGTACAGTCAGTGTAAAAATCAAAGTACCATAAGACAGAATCAAAATCAGATCATCGCTGCGGGAAGATCTGAACCGACATAAGAGATATAAGATGAGACCGGGGGAGGGGGAGGGGGAGCGGGGATGAGCAAAAAAATGTCCGAGTACCGATCGATATGTGCACAGAGCATTACGGGGTGAATTCGTAAATTGGATTGGACTAATTCGGGGGTCCGGTGGGCCAGGTCTCATTGCCCCGAGGGTCGGGTCCGAGGGTCACGAGGTAGAAAAAGAGCTTGCCGAGAGTCAAGGAAGACAGAGAGAATAGAAGGAGAGAATGGGAGAACGAGAGGATGCAAGAGAGGAGAAGGACTAGGCGCTACGTGGGGTGGCTAGAGGGGGTGGGTGGTGCTGAGGGCCAGGGAGTACGAGAGAGGGTTCGATCAATAACATGCTGCAGAGTGGCGCTGCTGTTTCTGATGTTCGCTTCGCTCTCTCCGCAGGACACGTGCCATTAAACGAATCTCTCTCTCTCTCTCTCTTACACCCTTGTCTTGCTAGCGAATTCTTTAAATTTGACGACGATCGAAAATCCTGAGGACCCTCATCGACCTCACCACTCCATTTACCCCAGTGCGTACGAAAACAGTTATACCTTGGTTGAGCACGTGCGAAAATATCTGTACCGTCTTTATTGCTCGCCGTTAGTTCCACGATGGACATTTCATTCCACACGTACACCTTCGCATAGACTCGGCAGCGTATAACTTCATCAGTACGCACATCATGAATACTCGAATGGGTATGCTGAAATTTTCGTTAACGAAGAAATGAAAACAAGGGACCTCCACTACTCGGACCATTCGAAAGTACGGCCATTGGCTAATGGCGACCTTAATGGCTGCCATCTGCGAAGACAAAAGACCTCGTTTGTACTAGCTTTTTAGGAGGGTCTAAAAGTCTCCTAAAAACCCTTAGTAAAGCACAGTGAGCCGAACGGCAACCAGCCAATTATATCCCATATTGAAGTCGCGACGTAGCCTTGCGACAGATAGTGACAGAGTTCAATTTACCTTCTCGAGATCTATCCCTTTATTACTTTATCCCTGATCCTTGATCCTTTTTCATTTATACCCTTGAAGATAATCAGGGATTCCGTCGGTATAGTTACTCTTGGTTAAAGCGTTCTCAAAGACAGGGCTACCCTTTGACTCTTCTTGGCTTTATTGGAAGTTTCGTGTGAGTATCGAGAATAACGACACAGAGCTAGGTCAAGCTCGTTCGTCGAAACTCTTAAAAGCGAGGAAAAGCATTTCAGGAACAATTACAAATGGCTGCTATATATACATATATGTTTATGTGTGTGCGTATGTCGCCAAACGATCAGGACGAGTCTACGACTACGGAAGGTATCAACATAAACTTTTAGACTTCTTGCATTTTTCTCAGTCCACTATATGCGAAAAGCCACTGCGATACATCGTGCGCGCAACGAGTTTTTCCAAACTTTTTATAAAATTAACTCGCGTCATGTATAAGCGCGTGTTTCAGGATGCGCATTGGAATGTATTGAATGAACTTCGTAAAACATGTACGCGGATGGAAGCCGCGTCATTAGAGGCCAAGAGTGCACTGGGAGATGCATTATTTTCTTGGAAAGCTTGCCGGGTTACTTTCATCGGAAAAGTACTTTTCCCCACGTGAAAAGTCTCTCGCTCGTCGACGGAGTACGGCTTGAGAAAATGAAACGTCCCGTCGACCCGAGTTGAAATATATAATTCCAAATAGTAATAGAGAAAAACGAGTGACGAACCTACGTCACATACCAAAAGGGTATATATGTATACAACGAGAGAGATTGAATGCACGTCGAAATGGCCAATTAAACGGGGATACGTAAAAGCGCGGGTAAATTCAAACTCGAAAAGATCAGATAAAACTAACCCAGAAGAGATGCGTCAGCAAGGTCTCTCTCTATGTTGAATTTTTTTTTTTCTCTCTCTTAGACGACATTTCAAACAGTGCTTTCGTCTTCCCCGTCGGCTATTAATAATTTTCGAATGTTCACGTGGCATCCGCTGCAGCATGCGGGCGGATATTCAACGATAGAAATGCTATAGATCTAAGCCCCGATAGTCATTGACGAAGGGGGCCTCCTTAAAGCAGTACTAAAGCATAGCAATAGTTGGTAATCGTGACCAAAGTGTACAACTAACGATGACTGCCGGAGTTATTAAATGCACGCGTAAATTTTGAACCTTCAGCCTTTCCCTCCGTGGCACTAGCCCTTTCACCGTACCCTCAGCCCTCGGATGGTGCAAAAGGTATACGACGCTATACCGAGTGTCGATTGAAGAACGAAAAACTAGGAGGAGCAGGAAGGCACTTGGGCCTCTCTTCCATATCCAGCATTCGAGAAATTCAAGGAACAATGGGGTGGCTCGAACAATACCTATCAAGCACAGTTGATAATTCTCCATTGAGATTTACTTGAACGGTACAAAAATATATTGTACCGGTTAGCGCGGCTTCTGTGCCTCGGTTCACCGCCTTCGTCGAGATATATCTATAGACAGACAGCGGAAGTGCATCGGAGCCATTGACGCGAACGACGGAAAGCATATATATATATACAGGGAAGCTTTGTGAATGGCTATTAATAAATTTAAAAAATTTATTATATCCCTCGGCAGGACAACCCGTGCCAATTCAACTTTTCCGAGAAGTTAGATTGTACCGTGTTATCGGAGTTACGGATCATTAATAAATTATCAACGGGTCTTCGCGCCTTGTCTCGTCCCTTTATATATGTATATAAGCCAGTCACTGTATACGTTGCTTCATGACTCCTTACGAAGAAAAAGTCCAGTTGGCAGTTAACGTTGCATTCGGTTAGCATTGTATGCAAGCCCGAGCCAACTCACCGAATGACACTGGGACAATGAACTTACTCCCTTGAGTTCTGCATAAATGAATAATAAGGAGAAAAAGCGTCGGACGGAAAAAGCGAGAAGGGTTTTTCGAGGCTGAGACTGAGCGACCAAGAAACTTGGCGAGACCAGCGAGAGGTAGTACAAGATAAAGAAAGAAAGAGAGAGAGGGAGAGAGAGAGAGAGAGAGAGAGAGAGATGGGAGCTCCCACGTCGTATATATACGAAGTAGCCAGGCATTGTGTTAACCATCAGCAAGTGTGACAGCGAGCTTATTAACTTGACAGAGTCTGCTGTCACGGCGGATAAAGTGTACGCGTCCCCACGTAAACCTACCGTATAATAGTATATATCTATATAGAGTACAAGAGCCGTGCGAATGGTTAGGCAGGCAGCCAGGTAACACGAGGTCATTTCAATGGTAATAAGCCGTCGACCAATCATTGAATATGCTAAATATGTATATGCACGAGAGAGCCATCTCTAGTCAGGAGACGTGCCAATCAATTAGCAACGTGGAAGCCGGAACGGCTGTACGGAAGGGCCCTGGCGATGGTACTGGCGCACCTCCGGGGATGGGTCCCCGCTCTGCCAAAGGGATTGATGCAAGCCGCGGTTGCATTCTAAACAGTTCGTGATCTACCGTGCGGTTAGGTTAGGTTAGGTTGGAGTAAGCGCACCCGGAAGTATAACCTCGCATTTCGCATCGCGTTACTCTACTTCCTGCGGTGTCCCATATCGTACTGGATATCTACGTAAAGTGTACTTGGCAGTTGCACTGTCTCTTAGGAAGACCGCGAAGACCATTTTCTGTCAGGGTTATGGTATCTGGTCCAACTGGTTGGGGCTCTTTACGTTCCTGGACGCGTCTGCTCTTCCGGCTGCGGAGACGCTGAGGATAACGGGTCGAGAATCGCACTGGTCTGTTTGGTCTCGATTCGGGAGCCAGCAATTCCTCAGGTCCTGTTGCGGGTAGATTGGAGCAGCGACTGTTGTCGGTCGGATGCTGGAGGCTTTCGGTGACCGAGTGTCTAGATGCCGAGATGCCTCAGTGCTTATGCCGGCCTAGTAGATGGAGATAGGACGTTGGCCCTACAGTGGTAACAGGGTAACACCGCGCAGCCTAATCGGCATTCCGCCATGGTAACTCGGTGGGAGATACGATCTGATAATTAGCTCGTAGCTATCTCGTATACCGCGCCCGCTGAATTAGCTGGATCCTAAGGGTCCCTGTCACTGCTGAATTAACCGGGACGTAAGCTCGCGGCTAAGGTCTGGCATAGTAACGGTATGACTCGTTTCGACAATGCTGTTGCCAGGGTGATCCGAGAAATTTCATCTTCGTATGTGAATCAGATTACATCTTTGGCTCTGTGTTATTACGGGAGACTGGTAATGATCCTTCGGTGGGAATCGTCAAAGGATTCAATTTTGCATACAGTGCAGAAAAGGGGGCCTCGATTTTAAGTAAATCAGCATTTCTTTGTCTACCAAGGAGCTCCGTTATAGTTTCTTTTATACGGACCATTGGAAAGTTATTTATAAGTGATCTGTCCCGCGTCTAACCTTTTTCTTTTTCCCGGGAGCGACAATTAAGTCGAGTACTACAGTATAGCGGATATCAACGTGCCTTGTCGTTTATGAAAATCTGCATAGTCCTTAGGAATTTGGGTTAATCGCATTTTTAGTTACTGACTGTAGAAAATGATTAGGGTGTGTTTGGACGCATGAAAAATAGGCCGATATTTCGTAATTTTTTTTTTTTATCTCAGCCAACTATTCAGTTTTCTTTTTTGCCGTCTTATTATCCCGTCTCAGACATCTTTTTCTTATACAGTACGACGAAGATGTTTCGAAAGAATTTTGAGTAAAAAATATTAATAATCATCGTTGATATTCCAAGACCCACAGAATCATAGCAACGACAAATGAAGAGCGTGATGTGCAATAAAGACAATTATTATTGAAAAATTAAAATATAAATTTAATTTTCATTACAGATTCCAATGGTTATCGGGTCACGTGGGATATTTTTGATACGACAAACCGCTTATCAACAGCGTAAAAAGCACAATCTTTTTTCGCAAACAAATTCGTTTAACATTGATATCCTTTACATAATTAACAAAAATGTTTCGGAACGCTGCCCAACGACTGTCAATATTAATATTTTTCGAGAAAAATTTCTTTCAAGCATATCTCTGAGGTACTATTCGTGATAGTGATTTAAAAAAGAATTTCAATCGATGGCTGACATGACAACAAAATTTTCGAATGTTTACCTACTTCTCATGCTTTCGAGCAGATGTAACCCCCTTAAGGCTGTATTCCATGAACGATATTAAACATCGAATATTGGATATTAAAAAAAAAGAACCGCGCAACAAATTTCCATTTTTGTGGTATTTTCTCATTGGGTTTCAATGCCATCGGAGCGTGTAGAAGCGTCGAGGCGCGCTTTCATTTTTCTGTCCACGATAATCGAACGACCGGCCGTTCACACCCAGCGCGACACGTGTGATTATCAGAAACGATGTAACGAAAAACCAATTATTCGACGTATGTCCGTCCCTTCCCGTTTGCCTTGAAGATACCGAGAAAGAAAAAAAGGGCCGATTCGTTCAACAGCAAACGCGACAAATCACGAAATAAAATATATTCAAAGCAATAAACCTAGAATGCATTAAAAAGCAACCCTATCGTCCGATTAGTACGCGATACATGCGTATAAAAATGTATCGTTTCAATTTCCATAAGCGTCGTACTCATCCAGGCGAAAGTAAAGTCCTCTCTGACGTCACGTCACGACCGTTACGGCGCGTTCGCAAAACCGCTACATAAGCGCACGAGAGGCAATGGCGTTTAATGTCGGCTCTCGTTTCGACGCGGTTGAACTTCCATAATGACTGTCGGTGCAGCACAATTACGACGGTAACGAGAGAGCCGCTAATTACAAAATTCTATAATTGAAATAAACACACGTCTCTGTGTCACCGTATGCCACTCGTAGAACCCCTAAAACCGTTACCCACGTATATCTGTAAATACAATATTGACATGTTACATATGTGTGTATATATATATATCACAGCATTACGCATGTTCGTCGTCTTCAGTGACAATTACGGTAAAGGCCAAGTCCCCCTGTATCCACGTCAGACGTTACGTTTATCTACATACGTACGTAAACACTTTCAGAGACGAACTACGCATTGAAAGGCGAATAAGACTGGCCAGGATGTAACAGGCGGCGCAAGAGGGTTGAGAGACATAGAAATTCAAGTCTGACATTGAAAGAGGACATTACGCGTAGGGCTGTTACGTCTCTCGATAATGATAACGATTTGCGACGACATTCGTGAAGGGAATGTTGAAACGGTCATAGGGTATTCAGCGAAATGGATGAGGGAACGACGCGAACGGGGTCTGGGAGGTTGACGATGACGACAGGTATGACGGAAAGGGAAAAGAAAAAAAAAAAAAAGGCGGAATCGATACTCTCATCCATCGTGAACATCGAGCAATCGCAAATGGCTCTCCGGGGCTTTTTTGAATTGCTGTTAGAGTACAGCAATTTTGACGCTCTCTCTCCTCGTATCTGGAGCTTCCCTTTTTCTCTTTTTCGTTTCCCTTTCTCTCGGTAAACCCAGTTTCGCGCATGCAGCACGGGTGTCGCTTTGATCGTCGCCTACTTCACTTCGATTCTTTCTCCCTTGAACCACGCGAGAGGTTCGCGCGAGGATCGTCGACGTGTTGGCTGTGGTTTTATATGGATATGAAAGTGCGCACATATGGAAAGACGGTGGAAAGAGGTATGGTTATGAGGGAAAAAAAGGGGGGGAGGACAGAAAGGATCACGAGGGTTGACGTCGTGTTCACCTTGTGACCGACGTCGCGATGCCTGAAAACCTGCTGGAATTACGTCGAGAAGCATATAGGAGAGACTCGTACGGGGGGAGGAGATTCGAGCCTGGTTTCAGGCTGACTTCAGACACAAGAGGGTCCTCCAGGAAGAAGGGCTGACTTTCAGCAGAGCGATTAATTAGATCTGCTCTTTAAACCGTGCAACTTTTTTTCCTTTTTTTTTTTTCTTTACCCACTTTTCTCTTAACTCGTTCGCTTGCGCGACCACGCTTCCTGTGGCATTTTGAAGTTTGAACCCGTTGGTTGATTGACCCGGCTGCCTCACTAGGTCAGTGACCCGAGGGTGCTGCTTTATTATTTTTATTTTTTTTTTTCAAAATCGCCAGATACATTTTCAAAAGTTCGCGCGTGGTCATCTTGAAGAATGAGAGCGAGAAGGGAAGGGGAAGGAGAATGAAGGGCAGAGACCGGAGACGCGTGGCGTCGTTTTAAAGTGCCTCTTTGTACTCATTGCAAGGCAAATACCGGTATTTGCGTTACCTCTCTATTTCCTTCTCGTTCTCCTTCTCTCTCCTTGTCGCGTAGCCTTTTTATAGCGTCTCCCCTGTTCCCTCTCTCTCTCTCATTATTTATCCTCCGTCAGCCAAGAAATTCGAGGCTTTTTACGCGGGACTGTAAAAGCACGACGCGACGGGACCACGAGTAGATTCGCAACTGGTTCGCTCGCGGAACTTGCGCGCTTGTATAATTTCGTTCT
This sequence comes from Calameuta pygmaea, assembly GCA_031762395.1. Taxonomy (NCBI): domain Eukaryota; kingdom Metazoa; phylum Arthropoda; class Insecta; order Hymenoptera; family Cephidae; genus Calameuta; species Calameuta pygmaea. The sequence continues at coordinate 244,892 of JASANN010000633.1, read as the reverse complement.
TGCGTTCGCTCTATGTGGGCCGCTCTTACCTAAATTGCCCCGGTGGTCGTTTCCTTTGAGAAATGGCATTGTGACCGGCGCCTTATTCTACGAACAATTCAACCCACTCTGATAATTAGCTAATTAGCCGCGCGAACCGATCGAATCAATTGTACGACGACACGAGACCACGAGCATCGAACTTCCACGAGTCGAGTTTCACGTGGTCGTCGTTAGTGTGGAGAGCAAGAGAGAGAGAGAGAGAAAGAGAAAGAGAAAGAGAAAGAGAAAGAGAGAGAGAGCGAGCGTGTGTGTGTAAAGGAGACAGAGGTAGATGAACGACACCGCGTAAGTACTCTCCAAGTACAATATTACCTTATAAAGTCAGAGAACGAGCTCAACGAAGAAAACAACAGTGGAGCGAGAGAGACAGAGAGACAAAGGAAAAAAAAAGAAGAGAACACAGCCGACAAGCACCGAAATAATTAGGATTCCGACCTAGTCCGAGGTTTACACGCTTTAATGTATTTCTCTGTTTTCCTCGACCTCTCCTTTCTTCTCGCGATTTCCCATATCCCGCCAATACCACCCGCTATACCTTCGACTCTGCTTTTCACTGCTTTTCACTGCCTCCGGTTGCCGTTCTACCGGCCGTTCGTTCCAATTCGATATGGGCCAGTGTGTTACTACTCCTGATCTTTCCGCGAAGCCCCGAAGGGGTTCCAGCGCATCCCCGTCGCGTCTCCAAGCTGAGCTTCCTTCGCGAAAGAACTCATAACACGATCACCGCGAATCGCATTTAACTTTCGGATGAAAAGATGAAAATCCCAGTGCCAATAGGGGACGCTTGAAAAGCCCATTTAGAGGCCGATGGAAACGAGCCCGGGGAATATACGTTGCAGCGTACACGGGGAGTCAGATGACTAAGGGTGCTGTGTGCGCCAGTACTTATAATACTGCCAGTTGGCGGGATAACCGAGAGGGTTGAAGATTCCCGTAGAAATTAAAAGTAAAGCATTCTCGTTCTTGTTAAACGGGTCGAGTTGGGATGCCGTTGAGGCAAGTATATGAGGGAGGTGGAGGTGGTGGTGGTGGTGGTGGTGGTGGTGGTGGTGGTGGTGGTGGTGGTGGTGGTGGTGGTGGTGGTGGTGGTAGGGGCGATGGGGTAGCAGTCCCCCTTAACTGCACGATTACGTTACCGGTGTGTTCCGCGTGCGGGAATAAAGATGGCCAGAGAAGCGTGGAACTGGAACGGGGTGCCCTGATGGGGCTGGAGACTCCAAGGGGTTACGAGGCGATGCAAGGGCGAGGAAGAAGGACTGGTGGGGTAGGGGTCTCATTAGGAGCTCTAACGACCCGGTTGCAATCCCCAAACCCTCCCCCTCCCCCCGCGTTTAAATGTACCCCCTCCCGTCCATCGCCCATGCCTTGTCAGTTCTACTCTCCCCTGATCTCTTCTGGCTCCTTCCTCCTCCTCCTCCTCCCCTTCCGTAGCCACGTCATTCTCCTTCACGCCACGTTTCGACCCCCCTTCGCTTCCAGTTCGCGACTCCACGTTTTCCCTAGATCTAGCGACGTGCCCGTTGGCTCGTCCAACCCCAATCTCAAAGTCGAATTTCCTAGTGACTCCCCGAGATGTCGGAGCAGTAACATTGATAACGTCATTGAAAGTGTAATTAACCGTCCTCGACCATCGACCATCCCCCCCTACTCACCCTTCGGTACGATTCGATCGCGACAATCAAGGGAGGGCAAATGACCTGCGGGTAGGGAATAGGCATCAAGGTTGTACCCTGTACGCACTTAGCACGAGGGTCTTTAGACTTTAGGTGGCGTGAATAAAAATAGAAAAAAAAAATAGGGGCGCGAAAGTAAAAGGAGAAAAAGAAAAGTAAAGAAAGAGAGATGACGCCCTATTAAAAAGAAAGTAAAAAAAAAGTGGCGAGTATCAGAGTGGATGGCGTGCCTATCGATCTGGAGACTCGGTGGTCAGGATGGTCGAGAGGGAATGTGGGAGGGGGCACAACGGTAGAGACCAGAGCAGACTTTAACCAGTGGAAATTCGCGAGGGTCTTGCTAATATTTAACGCCGGTAATTAGTTCGGGCCGTTTTACCGGCTGATAATTATCGCGAAGCTTGACCGAGGTCAGGAAACGCCGTTCGTGAAAGGACGGGTTCGACGCGTGGTACACTCTCCTCTCTCCGTCCTTGGCCCTGCTCCCGTAATTACGTTGAAATCACGAGTACACAAGGTGGAAGTAAAAAGTTTGACAGGTCAGGGGATATGTAAAGCTCCTGGACACGAAGTCCCCGAGAGTATTTCGGTGCTCGTCCCAAGTGACGGCTAGTCTAGCGGAATTGAACCTAACCTAACCGGAGTGACGGAACGAACGATATATACGTATATACGCATAGAGATACCTAATAGAGTATTTCAAGAGCACGACAAATGCCACGTTCGTTAACCAACACTCTTTTGGGAAAGCTGCTACCCCGGTTAATTACTTGCCTCTTTTCGCGCTCCTGGGAATCGGTACCGATTCGTCGTTACTTTATCCGAGCGATACCGATGCGTCCAGCGTGGCGACCGGTCCACCATTAATTTTCTTCGACCAGCTGAAAATGTTCTTGGCAAAAAAAACATACACGAATTAACCCGATCGCAACGTACGTCGAAGACAAAAGTGTAGGAAGCGAGGAGGAGATGGAGGAGGGTGGTGCAGTTTGCCCTCCACCCTCGGACACCGAGAGTCTCTGTAAATAAGCGTATTTACGTGTCGACTTGCAATTTCGAAAATTGCCAATAAAGCTTCGGGCGCACGTTCACGACTGCGACGATTGCCAATAGAATAACTTATTTTGTCCTAATGGCCGTGATGGTGGTAGTAGGACGAGGGGAGGAGAGGGTTCAAGAAAAAAAAAAAAGAGGGAAGTATCGGAAGGCGCGTCGTGACGTTCGCCAAGGTTGATACCGGTAGCATCCACAATCAACCCGGACACGATAAACGACATAGAGTGTATACCAGTAGGGGATGAAACGAAGTGGGGGGGGGGTCCCAATCCTAACGAATCCCACAATGAAGCCGAACGAGAAAGGTCGTTCACGGAGGCCCCAGCGGGATATATAATCCGTGAAAACGCGAAGGCTTTGATACGGGGATGAAAATGAGAGGGTGGAATGTTTCCGTAAAAATGGGAAGAACCGAGGAGAATAGACAAGGAACAATGGTAGCCACGGAAGCCGCCACGGTGCGCCGTGCTAAATGAAGTAAAGGCTCCCAAGAGCGCCGGCGCGAGCGGCCAGACAAGAGGGCAGACAAGACCGGCCAACTGCGGCAGAGCGCGCGTCAAGTTTAATGTTAAATTATCGAGACGTTGAATTTTCGAGGACGGAGAAGCCGCGCGCGACTTACGACCAATTTCGCGTTCCCGGCGGCCCCCCGGCAAATTAAACGACGTAGCGCGCGTCACGTGGGCTCGTTACACATAACCTACAAACTCGCACGGAGAAGTACGGATTTACGCGGACGAGCCATCGTTTTAAAGGCAAACGTCACGCACGTCGAGTACTTTTAGCCGGCGGAGCAAACAGAATTTGATCTAACGTGAGACAGCGCTGTATTAAATGGATGTACGTGGAACACGACGTGTACAATAATGATAACGAATAGGCTTCGTGACGTCACACCACCGACGACCATCATAACCACAAAAGGACCGGTTGACGCAGGGGTCACCCTGTCAATTAAAACGCGAGTCTAATGAAGAAAGCGGTACGGAGTCGCCTCTTAAGGAGCGACCAACTCTCCCCCCTCCTCGGCCCCCGTACCGCACCTGCTCGCCCCTTCCGAGGGTATAGTACTACTCGACCCCAAAGAAATTGCACCTGCGAGTGACTTTAATTACGCAAGATGAAGTGAAATGAGGTATGAGCAGAGCCGACTATAGGTACGAGCATAAATCGTGGTGGCCACCTCCCCCTTGCTTTATGGTAATTAAGCTTTATTTTTTTTTCCCATATAAAGGCTCGCGAGGTCGCGAGACTTAACTGAAATCACGCTCGCGTTTTGCCTCGCGTGGGTGAGGATCGCGGCGTTACGTTAAAAAAGGGGGGGGGGGAGGGGGCTTAGGAGACGCAACGGCAACTCGAGATAGCAAGTTAGTGGGTCGCGAATTTTCGGTGTTATGTATGACTATTGTTATTATACGTGTGTATACGGTTGGCGAGATATTCGCGCAACGTCTGTCGTGCATTTGCCGTAGTTGAATTGAATATCGAGTGAAAGGGTTATATGGGCTTAGAATGGCAAATGCTATACTGGCTCGTGTTCCTAGGCGATTGTCCATTGTCTTTCGTCGGTTGAATAATGTGCACGCTCGAATGGGGGATACGAAGGAAGGCCTTGAGATTACACTGTGGCACGGTCTCGTGGAATTCTACACCTTTTAATTGTACAGAGCTTGAGGCTCCGATGAGTATCATTGTCGTCGCGGGTATAGTATAGATAGACGGTTGATAACTGTAATCGAGTGCTCTCAATGCAATTTAACGAGGCGTAAGGAGCGGTCGGTCTACGTACGTGCGCGCAGGTACAGTCTTCTTGGTAATCGAGGGTAAGTTGGAGCAGATGATGGTGACACCTGCCGGTCCTATCACTATACATTTATGTACAGGGTGGGGCGTTTATAGTAACCCGGTACATTTTTTTTTTGGAAACGAAGCCAGGTATGAAAAAATGTTTCAGACAGAGGTACTAGGGTTTCAAGAGAAACGGGAGATACCGTTATCGAATTCCTTCCTGAGTGATGGCGTTAAAATAACACGAAGGTCAACTTTTATTTTTTTTTCAATGGAATTATGCAATTCTTCTGCCGGAAATCAAAATTGACAATTGATAGTTTTTAAGTAAGAAAAAATATTCGTTCTAGGTGGCCCACGTGCTTACCTGCGGCACATTGTGCACGCGGCCTAAAGCGTAACTTGATTAGGGCTATTATCAGGCGAGGAACGTTAAAGATGTCTGGCTTAAATTTCTTCGCGTTTCGCGCTTCGCTAGGACTCGAATTTCTTGTGGAATGTGATGGAAGAGGGACGAAAGAGAGTTGATAGTAGATACTAGTTCCCAGGTAAGGTAGAGAAAGGATATTTTTTTTCTTAATTTTAATGTATCTTATCGCTTGTCAATTTTTAATCATTAGTGTATTTGTACCTTAAGACTCAAAATAATAAAAAAATCGAAAAAAAAAATGAAAGTCGACCTTCGCATCACCTTTACTTCTGTCTGAAACATGTTTTAATATCTGACATAGTTTCCGAAAAATCGATCCGGTCACTATAAATGCCCCACCCTGTATACACAGAACGAAACTCATCATGGTCACACACTAGGTATATCATTGCATTCCGTAGTGGTACGTGCTAATGGTAAAAAGCGGAAATGACGAATCCAACTGGATAAGTACGTACGGCAGTACGAATAGTTGTATACGTGACCGTACCCGAACGCTTATATACGTATATAAAGTCGATTGGGAGTCAAAGAAAGTTCGACGATTGTTGAAAAGTACTCGGTGATCTATATGGAATCGCGCACGAAGACGCGGAGAAGAATGAGACCTGAAGGTATAAGAAACGGAAGCGGGAGAGCTATATCAATGGCACGGGGAATTTCCCAATTTCCCGAGTGAAACGAGTAAGATCGGGAAGGACAGCGGGAAAGGAAAGAGTCAATAGGGAGATTCTCCGGGAATGCATTCGGCATTCGTCCTGAGAGGGACGAGAGGGGGGGCTCTATCGGCTGATTGCGAGAGGGTTTAGAGAATCGGCTGGTGTGGGTATGCCGATTGCAGGTTAGCGAGAGAGAGAGAGAGAGAGAGAGAGAGAGACAGCGGGATAGAAAGAACTGGAAGGAGACCAAGAGAGACCAAGGAGAACCGAGAGAATGGGAAAGTCGGGTGACTGGCTGGTTGGATCGGTCAGATGCATCGTAGGAGAGAAGAGGAAGAAGATGAGAAGAGGAGAGGGAGGTCAAACAAAAAGGAATAGGAATGGTATACGGGGGTGAGGTTTATCCTCCCCCCCCCCCGCCCACCTCCCTTCAACCTAGTCCCACCCACCCAATCCCGATTTGACCCCCAAAATGCCGCGTGCATAACTTTGTGCTCTCTTGCCTAGAAGTACGCCGCGTATTGATCGGCATTCGCGGAGGCGAGAGGACCACATGGCGACGCTCGGCCATCCTCGTGCGCCTCCGTCCTTCCTTTCAATATGGCAGACATCTCGTCACGTGGTTATACCGCCCCCGACGTGCCCGAGGACGCTCGAAACCCAACGAGCATTCCCGAGCTGTCTAGCAACCCCTGACTTCACCCTCCACGCACTTAGGGAATGATGCAGCCACGTTTCCGCCGTACCGTCTCGTGCCGTAACGTGTATATATATATATACATATATCCGGTGATTCCGCAGAGACGCGACCGCTCTCAACTGCTTTGACATACGTCGAACGATGTATTTTCAAAGACCACGGACTGCCGCATTCGCGCGCACGTACAAGGTGTACGTCGGCGTTTTCAATTGTCTTTACGAAGAACGAAAGCTGCTCCTTTCTTGCCCAGTGGGTTAGGAAAGAATTTAAATCTGCAAAGAACATTTGCACTCGGAGTCCACTGTGGCGTGCGAAGTCGAGATACATATGTAGGTCATCGTAATCTGAACTGTACGGGGTATCGAATACGACGTATCTTGGCATACATGTAAGTTAGCGGGTGGACATTGTACTTTGCGCCCGAACGTCACACGACGTGCATTCAAATAGAGATACATGGTAGTTTGTGTACAGCGAAAATATCGGATAACGTGCTTTCACTTGGAATCGAATGACGAGAATATATAGATCGCCGGATATAGGGTCAAAGTGTAGCCTTTGGTATACAGCGTGTCTCGTGTTACGTCTGTCCCACCGTGTACTCGGCTGCCTCTACTTGGAATGGAACATGCCAAGTACATGTGCCGTTTGAAAAGGCCCGAGAGGAAGACTTGAAATAGATAGGGCGCAGGATATGGGACGTGCGGATGTTCGGGATGGCCAGAAGGAGTATACAAGCGCGCGTGGCAATGAGAATGGTAAAAATTCAAAGAATCCCTCCGGCGCATGTATGCGGACGATGACGTGGGTCGCGACAGGGATTGTGGGAGGGGCGAGAGGGAGAGGGAAAGAAGGCAGCGTATACCGGTAGGATCGGTGTGGGCTGGGGGGTGGCAGAGAAAGAAAGAGAGAGAAGGTACAGAGCCAAGATTAGGGAATGGGAATGAGAGAAACGGACAGGCCGTCGTCCGTAACGCTTAAGCAAATCCAAATAAATGCACTCCCCCCCCCCCCCCTCGCCCCTTCTTCGTATACCCAACGGTGCATCCTGTCGCGCATACACGTGCACCCCGCACGACGCATGCGCACTGCCTACGTGCCATTACCTCCTTAGGTTATTCTCCATTCTGTCCGCGTACTAAGCAAGATCTGCGAAACTTTTCAGAATCCGTGAGTCAAGCGCACGCATTAAGCCAGTCCCGCTGCGAAATTGATTGATCTACCGGGTGGGGATCTGAATAATTCAAACTCTAGACGAAGACACGTTCACGTAGTACGGTTAATCGAATTAAAGTCAATGAAAGATGCTGGCTTCTGGGTATTCTTTTCCAGCCTTGGAAAATGACCTGTGCTCGATGGAGGGAGCTTAGGCTATCTCCTGTCTCTCCGACTCTGGTTTTTAGTGACTTATATCAAGGGAAAAAAAATTCGCCGAAATGATCCACGGGACTGAGTTGCCAGTTTTAAATAGTTTATCAGGGCCGATCGTCATGCTGTACTTTATCAAGCGAGTAATGCTCGGGGCCGATAAATTCGATTATGTTGACTGTGTTTGTATGACTCACCGAGCTGGACGTACATCTTCGGCCTGACATTCTCCTGCCACGCTGCTAGAACGACGCTCCAGCAGGCGAGAAGCACGTGAACGATTGACGGCTGCATAACGATGCCGCGTACGTATTTCCAGCACCGTTGGTTTGTCTACCGTAATTTCACTTTGACAAAGCGATCACGCTTGCGTCGCTTTCGTTGTCGCTCGCGATCGTCCAACGCACGTTGAACATTATGGCCGACACGGATCGAAGGTCTCGATCCGGCAACGAGCACACACCCCTTGTACCCTCGTTTAACACTCGCGGACGATCGCGGCCGCACTGGACAGGTGACTCGCGATTAACGCTGAAAACACGCCGTTGCGCATGCGCGCCTTGTCTTCCCCCACTTCACTCAATAGCTTATCCTGTCCTCTCGCTCCGTCGGCGTGTCCCTTTGGCTTCTCTTCTCTCTCTCTCTCTTGGTAAGGGGATGGCAGCCGTTGCTCCGACGAAGGGGAGGGTCGACGGGTGGCCAGTAGGCACCCTCGACGCTAGCAACGATTCTGCGCCCTTGTCTCTCCTCTCCTCGCGTCCCCTCTGACGATGCCGCTTACAGTCACTCTCGACTACCCGAATTCTAGCAGGATCCCTTATACTCTTGGACGATCGTTCTCGTCCGGGACACGCTGATTATCTGAAAGGAGAATTACGTTAGAAGGTTTCTTGCTTATAGGAGGTTAAACTATCATTTTATCTCTCTCGCTCTTACTCATCCCTTCAGCTCCATCGTGGGAACACAGCTTGACGAGGAGCTTTTAGGTGATTGTAATTTCGAATTATATTATCGAGCGGAAATGAATCCACGATGAAATTGGACCAAAAAGGTCCCTGGGTCATAACTGAAAGAATTGCTCGATAAAAGCTTTCACGTGGTAATCGAGCATTCATTGCTTTACTCGACTATCACAAAAATACTATTGATTTTACTATGGTGGCTACAGTGGTACGAGAGCCAGCTCTCTGTGTGCGTGGTTACATCGAGGGATCCTTTCGTGAATGGTTGAGTTGCTAAGAAGTGGAGCCTTGATAAGTTTTGATCGGTACCGATGCCGAGAACGTGAGCAAGCTCTCGGTATGGTTCAGAGTCGACGGAAAGTATTCGAGAATAAGACAGAGTTCGTTGTAAGTCCGACAGTTAAAGGGAAATGGTTATGGGAGAAGTTGGTTATCGGAAAAGGCTGGCACTGTACGGTCAGGAGGATTTAGTCGATGCAGAAGGCAAAAGAAGGAGACGAAAGTGAAGGCAGAAGGTTGCAGGAGGTAGGAGACACGTGATCGAGTGAGAGATCAAGAAAGAGAAAGAAAAAGAGGGAGAGAGAGAGAGAGAGAGAGAGAGAGAGAGATGAGAGAGTAGAGGGACAGTAACGGCGTGGCGTTTAACGTCGCGATGGCAAAGTGCCGGCTATGTGGCCGTATCGTAGAGATCAATAGCCGAACAACGGGGAAACCACGGTGGGAAATGCTGGAAATGCGGCTACACGGCGGACATGCTTCGCCCGATGGATATCGCCAATATGTGCCTTCATTTTTTTTCCTTCTCCCTCTCCTCAGCTCTTTCCCTACCACTTTGCCCACAATTTTTCTCTCTCTCTCTCTCTTTTTTTTAATCCAATTTCTGACCACGCTCTCTCGTTACAAAATTCCATGATATACATGGATCTACAGCATACGCATCCCCCATAGGCCTACGAAGGTAAGGTACACGAGGGATGATAACCGCTAATCTCTTCATGGTGAACCCGATCGGACATTTTCTGAACGTAGGTACTGCCGTCTGAGGGATTCAAGTCAGATTAATGGGCTCAACGAATATTAAAGGAGCTTTCATAATGGGCTGTGGAAAAGGCGCAAAAAATAAATTCAAGTGGGCAGAGTTCGGGCGCGGGGGGGGGGGGGGGTAACAAAAATGATAATAACGATCGATCTCGGGGTGTGAGAAGTTGCTGGCTTTCTTTCAGAAAGACTCTCGCACTCCTACCTCTGATCGGGGAGCGATTCCTCATCGAGATAAAAAAAAAAGAGTTTTCCAGATAAAGGACAGGGGGGAGGGGCGACGTCACGTAGACAACGGGATATACATTAATTTCGGGCATTAATTAATTTCTTCCGACTGTCCCGTGAAACGTGGCTGTCAGCGCCGTTTACTCTACCTCGCGGACCCCTGTATTTACACAGTCGAGGTAAAACCGACGGAGGACGAAAGTAAGACAATTTCCGGAACGAATTCGTGAAACGAGACGCGCGAGTCTCAATCTGCACGACGTTCGACGGCGTGAAGTAGGCGTCGCGACGACACGGTGCCAGAAGTGCGGCGCATCCAAAAGCGGAAGTACGCAGAATACAAATCATTTCCGGTCGCGACCAGTCAATTCGATTTCTCCTTTTAAGTTTCTCTCTCTCTCTCTCTCTCTCTCTCTCTCTCTCTCTCTCTCTCTCAGGTGCACTGTTTACTCTATCTTCCCATAGGCTTACATCGCCAAGCGGCAAAGATGAGTTCGTCCCTTAATCCCATTTCGTAAGAACGTCCCTATATAGCTATCTAGGGATTATATATATATATATATATATATATATGTGCATTTAAGAAACGTCCGCATTAATGAAATGCCATCTTCCGTAAAAACTTTGTTAGATCGTCTCCAAATTTACGTTGCATCCTGCAGTCTACGGCAGACATGACTCGAAGCAAGACAGAGCCGTGCGACAAAGCGCCGTAACATTAATACGAGCAGATGCGAGAACGAGAGGAAGTGAAGTGTCGCGGGTCCCTGTGCGAAGTGGCTGGTCGTTGCCTCGTGCTTTTTGGCAAGAGGGTCTCAGCCGACGTCGGCGACGGGAAAGACGCGCGACGTCGCGGCGACAACGAAAACGACGACAGGAAACCGGAAGGACCGGCAGACGGTAAGAGAGAGAGAGATAGAGAGAGAGAGAGAGCCTTAGAAGTCCTCGCGGTAGTACGGACACGAACCTCGGATATCAATGAAAATCGAATGAGCCAATTCGAAATAAAATGGCGTGAAGGTAGCCGAAGAAATATACATGAAATAAGATCGACCAATTGAAAACGTAACATTAAATAGGAAACAGGGATTAATAACGCTCGGTTGAGAAACGGACATTGATGAACCCATACAAACAGCTCGGGCTGTGCAATAAATCAAGCACGCGTTTCTGACAGCCGAGTAGGAAAAGTATATAGCACAGAGGTTACGATGTACGAGCTACGTATTAGATAGATACGAGCTGTTTGCGAGTACCTCTTCGCCTTCTTGTGCTCCTCTATCTCTCTCTCTCTCTCTCTCTCTCTCTCTCTCTCTCTCTCTCTCTCTCTCTCTCTCTCTCTCTCTCTCTCACTCTCT
>JASANN010000633.1:179724-233490 GCA_031762395.1 Calameuta pygmaea | reverse complement strand
CTCTCTCTCTCTCTCTCTCTCTCTCTCTCTCTCTCTCTCTCTCTCTCTCTCTCTCTCTCTCCCTCTCTCTCCCTCTCACGCTCTTCCTCCATCTCTTTCCCAGTCTCGATGATACTCAAGCACGACGCGAGAAAATGCAACAAGCCAAGAGACAGTCACGGCTCCATGGGATCCCATAGCATGTCCTATGACTCATACTTAACCATGTGTTACGCGCTGTACAAAGGGCACGGGGACTCCTCCTCGGTCTCTCCCCACAAATTCCCTTCCTTCACGTACTCCCTACGCGTCAACCACTCCCATATATGCAGTAGAGCCAGCAGCAGCGGCGTCGCTCCTCCGCGCTACGTACTACGACGTCTACCCAGAGAAACCGGGTACACGGAGAAATGCACGGCAGTTGCGAGAAGCGACGCACGGCATTCTGGGTAGCCGGGTACCCATTTTGAATGATCAATTTGAAATCCTCGCGGTGCTGTTTCCATCGATTTTACGTGTATCCGGGTCGGTACGAAATGGGCTTGATTCTCGCTGGTCGGGCTGCTGCGCTTAAGCTATTCTGCGGGAAGCGAGCGAGGCGCTGGCTAAGCACTTCTGTACATGCGGAATACATTGAGCAGAGAGAAGAGGAAGAGAATGGCTGCTACAGAGAAGCCTCGGAGGCTGCTGAATGCTGCTTGGTTCGTTGGCTTGGCCGAGTAGGGTTCTGCCTTCGTAAACGTCAGTGCCAGCCAGCATCCGGAAGCGATAAATAGCGGTGGCGTTAACGCGTCGCTCGCGGCGTAAACGCTGACGAGCCCGAGACACCCTGTCTCGTTTAAGAAGTTTAGGAATTGAGAAGTAAAAAAAAAAATTCAGACATTTTTCTTCGCCAACTCGACTGTACCTTACCGATAACAGGACGGGACTTGGTATCTTCGACTCTTGCTAATCTCGTATCGCGGTACTTACTCGAATTTCAAGAGCATCGCACACGACTGCATTTATGATCCATGTGGAAGACGGTTATCGATCGGCGCACGTGGGAGACTCTTTGGCGACTGCCAGTCCATAAGAATGTAGTGCGATAATACACAGCGTTTTATATCACGGAATCAGATACGATACACGTCACGTCAATCTGTGCGAATAACGTTGTCAATGCTTGATTAGTACAAATAACACGAATACCATTTTACTGTTATCCTTTTTCTATTTTTATTATACCAATTTTACGTAATCTACATTCCTACGAGGTGGAAGGTGAATTACGAATGACCTAGGTATAGGAAAATTTTTTTTTAAACGCACCTGTGGCTTGGACAAAATTTGAGATTTTACTTTTGGAAAAATACACTGTCAAGAATTTCGTGTAAGTACATCCTGATACAAGAATCGTGGGAGACTGTATGAAGGCAGTACGTGAAGAGAGATATAAAAAAAGAGTTAAACAAAAGTGAGAAAGAAAGATGGGCAAGGGAGAGAGGGAAAAAGAAAAAAAATAGAAAAAAATATATATATGTATGTAAAGGGAAAGAGAATCCATCGATGCGTTCGCTCCGGCAATGGAGAACCGAGAGGAATATCCGCATTGCAGTTGCGCGCTCTTTTTTAAACGTGCCTTTTGAAAAGGCCTAAGCTAATTTACACAGTGGGAAATACATGCCGAGACTAAGACCTCGACGCTGGCTTACACCTCGAGAATTTACTCTATCGTTTTTCTTTATTTTCTACTCCCTTTTTTTCTCTCTCTCTCGCTCCCCTGAGCTCCCCGTAAACACCGGTGAAAACGAACAGCCACGCTCCACCACGTCTGGCACGAGGCAAACCCTACTCTTCGTTGAGCTCACGGCGAAGACAAAAGAAATAAATAAGTAAAAGGATCCATTGGAGGAATCGATTATGCCCATATAGACGCATACGAACATTTTTATGTATCAAAATTAAAAATAATAGAAAAATATATATATATATACACATACTTGAGGAATACGTCAAAGCTCGAATAGCGTTAAAGCCAAAGCCTGACACACAAAGGGTAACAATAGCAAGACTAACCGGGTTCCGAGTATTCCGAGCTGCTCGAAGTGAATTCGTAAAATTGAAGATATTCGCGAAAAGCAAGATGCACGAGAGACATGACAATAATAATAATAACGATTCAGGCACTATACGTGCATCGACATCCTAAGAGAATATTTGTTAGACCATAACAGTCGCTTCTCGTGATCTACGAGATTTCCGCGAATCATCGAGATACATCAAAGAGAATTCAAAATTATCACGAAGAGCCAATAAACGTTCGCGATGGCATAATTAATTAGGCGAATTATTGGGAAACTAATTACAAAAGAAAAATTTGTTAACGTTGACGTTGTAGCTTTGCTCCGATAACAACCAATAAAAAAAAAAAAGCAAACCCACTTGAAAACTTTATGGCGAATCGAGTTTGTCCTGCGGTGACGAAATTTGCTTTTTAAAGTGTATTACGACGCACAGGGCTGCGATCACTCTCGATGCTGACGGCCGACGATTGAGAGTGTGCACAGCCATGTCGACACTATGGGGGTTCGTGCTTATATACACACACACATATATATATATATATATATATATAGTGTTGTAAAGTATATTTTTGGAAAACCACGTATCCAACGTTAAGCGAACTTTTACACGAAACAATGATTAATACCAGCGATACCTATACGGAGTTACGTTGCGGCATTTGCGCCATTCCGTCGCCCGTTGTGAACCGATCAAAAGAAAAAGCCAGACGAGGTTGAACGAACGCGCCAGAACAAAGCGTTCTGCCACTCGGCAGAAATGCAATTCGCCATGTACGAGTGATTAGCGTTTAGGCAGACGCGACCACGACGTACAAGCTGATCCAGAGTTCGGCGATTTTGCTAAAGATTTTACCGTGGGCGAAATAAAGGGAGAATACAGAGAGGAAGAGGAAGAGGGGGAAAAAAAAGATGCGTGTCGCGCAGAGGTAGGATCGATAACGTTGGCTACTTGTACCGAGTGTGACTCCGTGGTTCTTCTCAGGAAACGTTGTGACTCTCGGATACTTATTTCATCCGTCGCGTGTTTTTCAGCAAATTTATTTTTTTTACCTTCCTGTTATCACAGAGATTCGACACGCAACACCACCGTTCTTGAGGAACCAATGGAAACGCGATGGACTCTCTTTCCTGTCTCCATTAATCTCCATTGGTACTGGTCGCAGCTTCCGATTACGTCATCGATACTAAACTAGTTTTTAATTACGAGTCGATTGGTCTGAAGTCAGTTGCGATCGAAACGTACGATGCGAACTTCGTTCGGTATGAAATCGTAGAGCATGCTGGAATAAATTCCGAGTTTTCGTGTAATGTCATCAGCCATTTTGAAATGAAGAGGTACGCTACGAATTTTGAAACTGTTATTAATAATCTCGAAATATAGTGAAGGTATGTATTTTGGACGAGTATAGGATCAATTTGGAATATCTGCAAAATATTTCTTTTCATTTTCATTTTGTACGTTGCTCTAGACAGTTTCATACGATTTCTCGGCTGACGACGTGGTACTGGGATAACGAGAATAATAGCAAGGGGAGGTGTACGCGGGGCCGGGGGGGGGGGGTTAGTTATCGCAGTAAAATCTTTACCAATTATAATTGGATCTTCCTGTGGCTGTGCTCGTTGTCGAGTTATACTGGCAAATTTTGTCACAATATGACGGATTGATCAGGCTAATTGGAATGATTAGCAAGGCAGCGATGGTTGCGGGTCGCGAGGAATGCCGTCGTATTAATTCGAGTAAATAAAGGGCTAGGCCTTAGAAGGGAGGAACGGTCCTTTGTGTGGATCTCTATAATGCTGCCATATATTCCGAATGGCCCTGTAAGAGAGTGCCCAGGGTAGATAGAATAACCGCGTAGAATAGTATCAAGTAAAGAGGGGTCTCTCTTCAGGATGCGTACGCAGGAATGCGTAAACCTTAAACCTCCTTTATTCATCAGCAGCGCAGCGCATCTCCTGATACGGATATACCGGAAGTAGCTGAAGATACTTTTGACAGCTGAGAATGATCATGGAACTTTGATGTTATCTCTCGTTGCAGTTTCGAATTTAAGAGGTGTAGAGAAACAGAGAGCGAGAGAGAGAGAGAGAGAGAGAGGGGGGGGGGGGAGAGGGAGAGGGAGAGTATTGGTACCTTGTAGTTTGTACTTACCGTACAAGATAACGTAGAAAAGTACAGAAATTGAGAAACAAGCAATAGAGTAAAGTTTGGCACAAGTTCGATATACAGCGAGAGAATAAATTCGATCGTATGTTAAATAATGCAGAGGCACTCACGAGAGATTTAAACGAATTTTCCAGGAGCAAAGTAAGTATCCTCAGTCTGGAGAATATCTATAGAACGAGCAGAAGGAGAATCGACCGAACACAAGGAACGAATTAAGTTCATGATAGGAGTAATTTGCTTGAAATTCAATACGACTTAGGAGAAATGACTTGGGTTTTTATTGGAATCTATTATTTTAGGTTCTACCGAAAATGTCCGTTTACGTTTATCCCTAGTAGGCAGATCGATAGCGTCAAGAGAATTAGTTTTAAAAGTACTCGAGTAAGGGTAGTAACCACGGCCTATCGAGGACTCCTGCTAAGATCCATCGATAATGCTTCCTCCTCACGATTCTAACAGAATTTAAGGACAGATCTATATGAACGTGGATGGTACGATTTAACGGAAACCACAGAATGGACATACGTCCTCTTTCTATGTGAGAGGCAGGAGCATCAACCCGCAAGCCATTTGCTTCTATCTGACTGCGGGGTAAATGAACCCCGTGTAGGTGCAGGGGAGAGAGAGAGAGAGAGAGAGAGAAAAGGGGAGAGGGGGAGACGGAGAAAGAGAGATAAGGAGAGAAGGCTGTCCAGTTACATAAAAAGACATTATAAATCTAAAAAAGACACTTACCGATGCAGTCGATACGGATAAATGCAGCTGATGCAGTTGATAATTATGGTGCAGTGGGACCTTTTCGTTTCCAGTATTAAGGGACGATTGTAGAAGACCAAGAAGGGCCGACGAGAAGCGCAGCATAACAGAAAATCACCCTCGCAAGTCTAACCGAATCTCCACTCGTTTTGGAGTCCTTCCTTTCTTTATTGGGCAGCCACTTTCTTCAAAGAGAAAACAGCTTTCTTGCTTCACATGAAAGAGACACAGGAGAGGATCACAATTCCAGCGAGGATTTTCTTTCTTCTTTTCTCTCTTCGTTTACTACGAGACGGATGCGAGAGTTGTGTCGGTTTACGGGGTAGGGTCTATTAAGGGATCAAACGAAAAAGGAATTACAGACGCGCGTTCGAGACACCACGATGTATCTCTCGCGTCTTCCCGACGCTTTTCTCACCTTTGGGAGGGGGCAAAAAAATCGCACGTCACACAGGGTATTCTTCGCGCGACGCGACCAACGGACCACCACCGAATCGATGTGTGGATGTTACACTTCCCAGCTGTCTTTTTTGATTCTGCGGATGTGACCGACCGCACTGCCATCTAACTCCGGCGACCAGAACCCTCTGAGTTCGTTCATGAAACAGGAGACCGGTTAGAAAATCACGAAATCAAATAAAGTTCTTTCGAATGTCACCGATTTGCTTACAATAATTCTATTCCTATTTAATAGATTCATGATTTATTTATTCACTTAGGATTATTTTTAACGATTCTGCATTTTCCTTTTTGAACTTCGATGGAAATAATGGTTGACCGTTTGACTAGCGTAGTGCCTGAAACGAGTATGATCGTTAGTGTTATGATTTTCCAGATATAAGATATTACTGAAAAGGAGGTAGGAGATGGGATCAGATGAGATGAAGAGGAAATGAGATGAGATGATTCATTCGTGACCTAGGCTAATGGAAATGAGAAATTATATTAACTTTAAAGTGATTGCAGGCAAACTGAGGTCTTGGATATTGGATGTAGAAAGCTTTCCTCTGATATTCTCTTATAATTTCCAATATACTTTTATTTGCGTATGCCTCATTCTCGTGTAACATAATATGTGTATCGTATAAGAAGGAAATCAGCATCATCATCATCATCACGTAGTCTTAGCTTAATTTATTACAATATCTAATGCACTATATGCGTGCTCTGAAACGTCACCATATTATCATCATTAACATAGTAAATAGTAATAATGCAATAATTTAGATTCCTATGGACACTCAAACATCAATTCATCGATAGCTTTACAGGCGCAGTCCATGGACCCTGGAAAGTCCCTTTAATTAATATTATTATACATCCTTTGTCTTATTCATTCTTTTATTTCATTTCTTGTTTTGTATTCTTTTTCATCCTCCACCAGCTTCTCTGATCTTCATCCACGTTACTCCCTACATTTCAAAATATTTACACGCATGTCGAAGCAAAAAGTTTACATGAATTTTTCAATAAAACTTATATTGCCATAATTCTAACCCAATAATAAAGTTTTCAATCGACCAATAGGTCATTCCACATTGAATAAAAGTCCAAAAAAGAAAACATTAGAAAATTCAACAGACACACGTCTTTAGCTATTTCCTTTGCAATTGGGAATAAAAAGAGACTGCGGTGGCTCAAAGGATACAACCTGGTACGTGCCCTAGTGGGCTCTAAAGTCTTTCCTAGAAGTATATCTTAAGGTTTTTCTTATAGTATAGGTATAGTACTCTTTCCTTCTTAGATTGCAGAAGAATCTGTACAAAGATAGAAGAGAAAGCGATAAATGGGACTCTGTGAGTAAAGAAGCAGAGTAAAACGAAGTAGTTCCTGAGTAGAGTGGAGAGATAAAAGAAAGACATGTGTAGAAGATATGCAAAGTGTCGCCAAATCGTAAACTGTTAAAAGGACGGAAGTGTAATAAGCATTGACACGTATAATTAGATGTATTCGCTTTTTTCTCCAGTCTATAAGCTTTAAGACATCAAGTGGTCAACCTGGGGGACGTATTCTTTCCATTGATTAGAAAATAATGAATTGTACACAAAGTAAGGATGGAATGTTAACGTCCTTCGCGCAAAATATTTTCACGTATCGTCAATAATTTATCAATGAATCCATCCTTCCCCTGAGAGACTAATTAATCAATCGACACTTTGTCTTATAACGAAAAGTCAATCATTAACCTTGATACGCGGCTACGATAAATACTATTATATCCTAGGGTGAAGTTCATCGAAGAGAACAAAAAAAAATAAAGGTTTGGCCAGACAGTTAATCGAATAGTCTCATAACAGTGCAATCGGTGCTCGACTCCGTCTATGTAAAAATCAGCAGAGAGGGAGATGAGTAATAAGTTTTTGAAAAATTCTATCAAAGCCAAAAAAAAAGTAAATATGAAGTAAAGGGCGAACCACGATTCCCAAGTACGTCGCTTCTTTTCTTACACCGTTCATTAAATACGTATTCCTCTCTGCCATCGCTAATCATCATATACCATTCGCCTGTTAAAGATGGCGCGCGTTTCTTTCATTCTGTCGTGAAAGCGAAAAGCGTCTCTAGCTCAGGGTACTGCGCAATACAATTACAACAGCCGAATGCGGGCGTCGCTATCCTGCGAATTATTATTCTTTTTATAAACTTTTTATGTACAACTAGTACGCGCAAAAAGCCTTGCCTCGCGTTCGAGGGAACAGAAACACGAAGAAAGGGTGGAAGGGCAGAAGTTCATTCTACGGAAAAGCGTAACGCGCGCGTCGTTCTCGTATCATATGAGGAGAGAAAGAACACGGAGAGATATGCAGAGACAGACAGAACAGGACAGGACAGGACAAACCGACAGTGAGACAAAACGGTGGGACACAGCAGAACGTTAAGTGACAAATAGAAGATAGAGAAACCGTAAAAAAAAAAAAAAAGCAAAGCCAATGATAGGAGAAAAAAGCCCCCAAACGAATTTTGCGTAAGATCCTCGTAGATTTCCATAATGGAATACATGAGGATCGCTTCGTTGCTTGTGACGTCACGTATCACAATCCTATGTATCCTCATAACGCCGCGAGTATTTAATTTTTACGTTTATACTACGTGAATTAATGTTACGTAATCCGTGTTAACGTAATCTCGCCATTGTGTGGATAAATGCGTGAGCGGGTGTCGCGTGTGTCCGTGCATATAGACGTATATACATATATATATATATATATATATATGTGAAAATATATATATATACTTCATTCTCTCTCTCCCTACGTATGTACATTATATTACAGGTATCATCATGAAAAAGGGTATCTCGCGCTAATCAACCCCTGCGAATCCCTGCGAACCCTCGATCGCCTTTATTAGCTTGTCCCGCAGCTGCTGATAACTTTCGTAAGGTGGTAGATCGATGCGATTAAAGCTGAAAGAAATAAAAATTTATGGAATTATATAATTAGAGATTTAATGAAAAATGAGCCATAATGCAGCAGGAGAGAGTAGGTGACTACTTTAATCGACTCACCAGGTATGAGCACGGGGATAGTTATTCGGCGTACCCCATTTCTCAATGGTGAATAACTGGGGTCCATTGCTGCCGTACAACTCCTTAAAACCGTTCATCGGCACCCTGGACGTTCCAGTAACAAATTGAAGCAATCTTGCTCGCATCTCGTTACTGAATGACAGTACAACACGCCAAAACCACTGGACGGTTATGTGATTAGCGTGATAGTCACCCTTATAGAGGGTGTTCTGCTTCCAATCTTTAACGTCTATATGCTGGATACCACACATGAGAAGTTCCAGTTCGTTCTCGTCGAAGATCTTGACCAGGGTCAGTGGTACAAGGGCATTGAAACCCTCGAGGAAGGCATTCATCTGATCCTGGACTCGTGAGACAAACCTCCATTGTATCACAAGGCTTATGTACTCATCTTTATTCTCGTCCGTTAGAGGTATGTTCGCACCGTTTAACTTGAGCTCCCTCTGGGAGGTGTGTCCGAAACTCTCCTCGTCTACGCAGAAGGTTAACTCCAATTCGCTGGGGTCATTTTCCTTTATCCAGAGAAGAGAGTTGTAATACTCTGAATCGACGCTCTCCATGTCCTTCAGGTCTATTGTCTTGCCCAGCATCATTTTGTAGAAGGGTCTTATGAAGAAGGCTGAAAGAGGAAGAAATTCATGACTTTTATCAGCCATTGGAACATATTGTAGGTATTGGACTACGTCTTCCTGGAGACGGGTTATTCGTGTGCGGAGTCAGTGTCAATTGGCAAAAAGAGTCTTTCGAGTTTGATGAGAATTTGTGCAGGATATACTAACCGTCTAGTAACTTTCCATGGTAAACTGCCATTCCTGCTATACGTCCGATAAACTTGAAATAGTTGAGATGCTCCTCGTTACAGACACCCGAGAAGGGATTAATTTGAAGCGTATAATTATCCATTGCTGAATACTCGAAGAGGCCATAGTATGGATTGAACATTTCCTTGGAAAGTAGGAAAAACCATTCTCTTGCAAGACCACCGTAGTCTAATCCAACTTCACCTTCGAATTCTACCCATAATTTTGTCTTGAGAATTTCCACCCTGTTTACTGAGCTGATTATACGGTACGAGTCCTCCAGAATGTTCGTTCTGCCCACTTTAATCTCGAATTTGTTTGGTACGTTACTCTGTAGACAAGATATGGAGAGATTCAATCAATTTGAGATATAATCACAAGTTAAAATTTCATGCAATAATTATTTGATTTACTCACAGGCTTCCTTAATTGAGATTTGAGATATTCGTATTTGCGTTTGTAGTCCCTTGAATAAGGTACAGCCTAAAAATAGATTATTTTATTATGTGATACATGATTTCTGTAGATTAAATTAATTAATGAGATACTAACTGGACCAGCAATCTGTGGATTGGACATTCGAGGATCTTCCCATTGTGTTGTTCTTGTATCTGGGTGAAAGTATAATAAAATATTAATTTGAATATTTTTTATATGTATATTATTTTTTCAAGTGATCGAAATTACTGTGGTCTATGAAGAATATACGGCCATCCGTATGGACACGTTCTTCCCAGCCCTCAGGAAGTGGTCCCAGCTGATCAAGATCACTCCTAGGAGTAGCTGACGGTGCATTGTGACTAGGCATAGGACTAGCCCTGCCTGTTCGAGGATCTACCCAAGTGGTGGCACGTTCGTTGTGATCGATGAAGAACATTCGGCCATTTGGAGCCAACTGCATACTCCACCCTGGTGGTAATCCATCCCCATTAGGTGCTGGCACTGTGGGTACCTTAGGACTTTCAATCTAGAACAAACAAAAAAAAGTAGCATATTATTATGAATACAAATGGGATATTGATTCTACACATAAAATATGAAATATATACCTGCTCCGATGATCTCCTGGAACCTGCAGGACTGTCTACGTTGTCGTCACTCTATAGAAATAAGTTTGACAAGGTTCTTGATTCGCATTCACTGAATTATATATCACTTGGCAGAATGGCTAAAGCACAGCGCAGGATATTTTTATACAAAGAATTAGTTAACTGCCACATGCTTTACAGGATTTAATCTCCTATAAGTCTAACAAGGGATGCATGATTTTTGTAAGGAAGCTCATGGAGATGGAAAAGCATAGTAGGTAGTGATTCAATTAATGGATAATACCTGGTCATCACATTCAGCCAGGTATCCATGCTGATCGACAGAGCGTCCGGAATCAGAAGATGCATCCCCATGAAACCCAACCCCACTTTCACCTTCACCTTCACCACCCTCATTATTATGCCTCGTCTCCTCAGAATCTTCATCCTCCTCACGAGGGACATCACCATCCTTATACATACATGCACAATTTTTCTACATACTGCATGCTGGTTGGTTACCACGATTTAATTTCCACTCGGGCTCAATTAAACATTGAAATTTAGAGTCAAGGTTAATCAATTGAATCACGTTACGTTTTTAATCCCTTGGTTATACTAGGAAACTATAACTTTTTCAAAGTAGTCACATCAGCCGATACATGACACTCATTTTAGATATAGAATAGGTAATTAACGTTGTATGGATCATGCATGCAGGATGTAATTTTAGAATGCTGCAATTGCATGCTAAGTTAATTCAGCTCCCACTAGATCGTCATAATGTCATGTACCGGTTTATCCAAATTTTATATATAGCATAAAGTATAGTATAAAACAATCTAATTGTTCAATCTGTCCTTCTACCAATTTTTGCTTGTTAATATCACAAAGAGAACATGAAGAAATACGAAGATACCGTACCTGACTAATAGCGGATGTTCTACTGTGTCTACTTTCTGCGTCATCTACGCTAATGTGAAATCGTCTCTGGAATTCAGTAGCAGCTGTATCCAAATTTCGTTGCTCATGTGTGACACCGTCGACCCTCGCCACATTCCTTGATTAAAAAAAATATATTTATTATTAAACGCACCCGAGGGATTTCTCTGCTGTTTCACGGTTACGTTGACAGATCAACAAATAATATTACTCACGTGACTGTCGGTCTTTCCCATTGCGTGAACCGAGCTACGTGGTTGACGTAATACGTTCGGCCATTTGCATCCTGCCTTTCTTCCCAACCTGGCGGTAAAGGACCGTTTACCAAAACAGCCTGTATGCGAATAAAAAAATATTAATAAATAATTATCAATACTTTTCTTATATTCATGTAGAAGAGGAATTATTTTTTCTACCTCTGCGGGTTGCTCGACGGGACTGTTGTTGGACGTTGGGGTTGGTTGTTCCAACAATTCCCAACCGCCAGAATCTGGAGCATTCTCACTCTCTCCTGTGTCTATCCCTGGGGAATCCGATATGTATGCATGGTAGACCTCCAAGGTACCCTTGACTCTGGATCGCTGACTGGAATGATTACTAAGCCATGTCCTCGCACGTTATTAATTATGTAGTGTGCAAATCAAGTATAAAAGTAAATAATAGCGATTAGGATTACTCGAGAGATGATTTATGCGCCATGCATTTGTACTCGAAATTTGTACTTTAAACAATTAAAAAAAAAGTAACTGTCACCTGTGCAGGCACAAGAAATGTCGAATGTTTGAATTTCTAGCAGAGCAGAAGCGAATCTCGAGTATTATGCTAGTCAAGATTAAATAACAGTGGGAGAAAAAAGCCTGGAACCTCGTAGAAACTTACCTACGCGGTCGTAGAATATACTGTTTAGCAGGAATGTCCCGGCCCTCTTGTTCTTTTGGTAAATTTATTAAAGTCAGCTCCACCATTCCAAGAAAATCATCCCGTGTCAATCGGTTTTCATCAAACACTTGTAGCACCAGTTTATGCTCGGCTGGCTTCACCTGCGTGAGTCATTTTTAATTAATTGGAAAATATGTGTCTTACAGACGTTCGGGAAACTTACTCGAAAAATAAATTCCTCCTCCC
Organism: Calameuta pygmaea; assembly: GCA_031762395.1. NCBI lineage: Eukaryota > Metazoa > Arthropoda > Insecta > Hymenoptera > Cephidae > Calameuta > Calameuta pygmaea. The sequence goes on along the minus strand of JASANN010000633.1, from coordinate 221,101 downwards.
ACACGGGATTGAGTGTCTTCTTTTTGGTTTTCGTGAGGGCCGAATCCACCGTTTCGTCGCCATTTATGGTGTTTAAGTCGACTCGTACGTACGGATCGCTTGCTCCAAAAATGTCCTTTTTGGCAAGCTGATGTCCTGCTATGACTTTTAACCTCAGCCTGTTTGTTGCCTCATCTCTCTAAAAAAAATACATACAATTTTATTAGAGAATGTTCAAATAATCAAAATTTCCATTTAAAAATTCAACGTCGACAATTTCGAAGTAAATTGCTACATGATCTCACAACGTGTCCTTGATTTGTCAATTTTTTTGGTTTATAATAACGTTTATTCTAATGGGTGTTATCAAGAATACACTGTGACGCAATAGCACCATAGTTATGAGGGTTATGACAACAGAAGTATGAAATTTAACGAGCGATAAGAAAATTTAAGAAAAAAATGCACGAAAACGATGAACAGTCAGAAGAAATAATAAATTTCAATCGTCACATAGTCACGAGTTAAAAAACGATAAAATCATTTTAAATGATCACACTGTTGCTCTGCCAACACACCATGAAGCCATGAGGTATAATTAAGTATATATAGATATATAAAGAACTTGTAAAAAAACATATAAAATTTCGAAGAAACGTAACAAGAAAAGAGATATCATTAACTGATAGCAATGCATCGATAAAGTAACGATAGCAGTGATCATATTTTTGGCAAGACCGAAATATGAGATATGAGAGTACAGTGGATACGAGAGGACAGTTTAGTCAAAAGTCATTGGCAACGAAAGCTAATTAGGAGTAGTCATTATTGAGATATAACTACGAGATAGTAGTGTACACGAAACGATAATAAGTGATCAGTACAATAGAAGGCGGTACGAGTAAAATGCTGTGCGTGGACATGATGAAAAAATCGAGCCCTTGGCACTTGCTGTTGGAAACCCAACCTGTACTTGTCAAACTGTCAAATGTGCTACGTACGGGGTTCCCGTCGACACCGGGCGTGGGATTATATCCGTATTCATGTTCCTCTGCCATTAACGTTAGGTGCTGTATAGCGTGGGCCAACAGTCGACAACACAATTTTTCGGAATAATCGCGAATTACACTATATTATCTGCCATCAAGAAGCCTGTTCCGTCTTAACCCCACTCCGTGTCTGGTAACACGAGCGGGACGGATGTGACACACTAAAATAGAAATATGGCCGCCACCTTTCGCACTACCTCGTACAAATGAATACTTTTTCGTATATTCTGGAAGAATCTTTCACTGTGCTTTACGATCAATTGATACGGTACGATTGCGGGATATGGTTTAATATATTTTCTTTAATTGTGAGTTCGAAAAATTGGTCATTTCCGTTAGGTAAAATCGGAGCACGTGATTACGAGTTTTCGAATGGCCTTGCCTATTGGGTGACAATGGCTGCCGCTATATGCGGACTAACATAAATTTCTCTTTCTGAACGAATTCTCATGCGCTTCGCGTTCCTTTAGCTGTTTACCATAATCCACGTCGTATTTGATATTAGTGTGTCATTCCTGGGACGTTTCAGCCATTATATTGGTACTGTTGTTTTGGAGTAAACGGTAGATCTGTAGGTCAGTAGTATGGCCCTGAGAGTGAGTAGTGGTTTGTTCATCTCAAAAAAGATGTCCTTCTCTTACAGTCAAATATCAAGGATTTTTGGCGATGGATTAAATAAATACCAATTTTCTAATCATTGATATCAATGACAATCATATTAATAGAATCATAAATATATCTTGTATGAACGAATCGAAGAGTTCGGTTCCAATGTGATCAAGTGGCAAAAGCATGAGATTTCAAACAATAGGAGGATTAAGAAGCCTGATAGATGCATTCACACGCCACGCCTATTACTGTCCTTTACATAAGTAACCTCATCCACAATCAGAATTCCTGGAATGGCATTTGCTTCAGTTATTAAGATAATGAGTACCCAGTGATCCAGATTATAGATCAATAATCATCGTCCAAGTGATCAGGGTCTCCCTATTTCGTTATCCTACGTTATCTTCAGACTGTCAAGAGACAAACTAATAATAATAATGGACTGCTGTTTCCAGACGGCGATCCTTACCGGTGACTCTACCAGAGAGAGACGTCCTAGACGAGCAGATGCGTGCTCCTGAATCGCAGATGATCTTCTTCGTGCATTCCAGGTGTTCGCCCTTCGTCTAGGAGGCGGTTGCTCAATACCGGCGTATATGGGATACGTTAACGTGGCTGGCATCCTCCTTTGTTTCTTTTGGCACTTCCTTTGTTCTCGAGGTTGCCTAAGCACCACCACACTCTTGTCATTACAGTTCGCCGGGGCTCTTTTCAGGAGCGTCTATCACTGGAGAAGTCACAGTCGCGGATAACCACGATAACGGAAGACAATGAAAAATTTAAAAACGATAAGAAAGACGTTCGAAAAAACTCTGAATGGATAACGGGATTGTTTTCCAATTTGAATTCATACTCAGTATAAATACTATTGGTATATGATTTAACAGCCGATGATCTCGATACGTCGTGACGCACTCCAATACGCTATCCCGTGACAATTAAAGAAAAAGAGAATGAATTGAGTCCGATTTTCTGGAACAGCAGTACCCAATGAAAAACATTCAAGTCGCAGCAACTTAAAGATAACGAGAGAAACAGCTCTAAATCAATGTGTGATAAGGCGTATGAGCTCGTCTGTCATCTGGGTGACTGATTTTCAGAGTCTGGACAAATTTTTTATTCCTCTTTCTTCTTGCCATCTATACTTCGCCACCATTTTAATTTGTTATGGAGTCAAGAAAGAGGCGGAACGTCGTTATTACGTTTACATTAATAATTCTTTTCCTAACTTAGAACACGAAGTGAAGGCGTAAGATGTAATTAACTATCTCCATCAAATGTCTACGATGATGTTTCTTAAGTCCATAATGAACAAATGGTGTTTCTTAGGAAAAAAAAAAAAAAAATGGATATCACAACGTACTGCGTCGATTTTTTTTCACCGATCTTTCTCTGTTGCACGGATTAGTTATCAGAGAATATTATCACGCGATACGATACGTCTCTTGCGCTTCGAAACGCAATATATAAAATCAGGATCGTATAAGGAATTGCTGTTTAACAGTTTGTTAATAAGGAACCAAGGCAGCGTACGCCTCACTGCGAACCGTTTGCCTTCGATGTCTTAACGAATCCACTTGGTCTTATCAATTCTTTCTGAGCGACAAACATTATATAAACGCAATTCCAGTGCTGCTACACGGCGCGTTTCTATGATCACACGCAGTTAGATTGACTGAACATCGTTGCGCTTTATGCATTCCTCTGAATAAGATGGTACACGCGTCTAAGCACAATCGTTATTAATGAGTATCAATAGATGAATTTGTTATCGCTGAAGACATGTCACGGGATTACGATAACGTGCGACGGACACAAGTAAAAAAAAAAAAAAAAGAAATTCATGCCGAATAACATATAATTTCAATAAATAATCAAATAGCGTTGCGCCGAGTACGAATTAGAAAAATTAATAATAAAAATTAATCAAATTATAATGATACTTTATAAACTATCGCAAGCATGGTGCTATCTCGTGTAAAAATCTTTTATATTTTTGTTTTTAATTGGACGATCTACGATTATTAAAATCCTTTAATCGATCGGTATCCCACTTAAAAAATCGCGTTGACGGTGATCGATACGAGCGTCGCGACGGCGAACAGGATTAATACACGTATTGGTCACGTTAGGTGCTTTCGGTAAACTAAGGTACAGGTGAAGTCGAGTTACCATACACTACGCGCTGCTACTTAATTTATGCTATAAATTCAGATCGTGTATTCGGCCGACCATGGAGGAAGAATGACTTCCTGAATTAGAATTGCGATGCTCAGTCGCATTGCGACTAGCGGGAGGTGGAAGTCGAGAATCGCGGCCGACGCACATGGAAACGGACTTATTTAGCGAAAATGTACAATTATTATCCACGTATTTCCTTTCACTGACGTCCAGGGACGACCAATCTGTTGGATGCGTTACAAATCGATGATTAAGTAATAAATAAGAAACGAAAAGAAATTATCCTATCTATCAGGCACCATTGCGTGGGACGGGCTGTGATCCTAATTAAATTTGTGAAAATCTATTTTACAAACTGATATATATTACGGATATGCAAATGGGAAATGAACAGTGAGCATGTGAATGATTGGTGATAATGAAATGGGCGTATGGGAGTCGTGATAAAAATAAATAATATCGGGCAAGAAGCTACTAAGACCCGACGTATGAACATAAGACACTAACGTTCTTGGTACACAGCACCTGCGCATATATAATTCTTGATTTGATTGAGACATAAGTCACAAGTCCTGATAGATTGTTTTATTAAAATAGGAAAGTCACTAAGACGTACTTAAAAAAAGAAGAATAAGGAAGATCGTGGAAGATCCGCCGCTTATTCGACTAAAATATAAAGAAGATACAGACGTGGGGGAGAGAATTGTGGAAATAGGTGGGGAGTCGAGAAAGTTCGTAAGAAATAATCGGCCGGTTAAACCTTTAAAAATGTCCTCAAGATGACGCGCTACACATGTAATCAACGATTAAAAAACATAAGGACACGATATACTGACGAAAGACAATGATCGGTCACATCAGGATGGTTAACCTCATGAATAAGCCAATTTGCAAAGATTTGAACTTCACGAGTATAGCTATAGGATCTTATCACGAGGTCTATGGTACCCTTATCGAGGTCACGTATCCCATAGGAATCTGCTAGGAGCTATTGGAATGCAGAGGAATGACGAATTTCGGTCCGAACGGGGACCTGTAGGTGATACCCACGTCGGAGAAGACCTTTGCAGGTAGAGCCAAGTTGCACAAGTACAGTCGGCCATTGTCAGTGCTGTGCGACAGAGGTAAACCTCCTAGGAGGCTGAATTTCGTTATGATACCAGGGGTGCCCGATGACGGAGGTTCGATAGCCAGGATGGGTGCCCTATTACTGTTCGCCCATTTTGCTACAGCTGTCACGGTTCTTGGAGAGTTTTCCTCACACAGCGCTACCAGGATGAGGTCTACGACGCTGGGAAGATTCTTGACTTTACTTTCGACTTTGTTACCGGTGAGTTTGTACAATGATAACTCCTGGAGGAGGAACACGTCTTCGGAATTTTCGATGTAGACGACAGTTTTTACTCCGTGACTAGATAGTTGACGTGCACAGTTGACACCTGCTGCTCCTGATCTATGAGCGCCGCACAGGGCCACCACCGTTGGCCATTGATGAGCATTATTAGGATTCAGTCTGTGTGCCCCACCCAGGAGCTGGAGGATTATTTCTGCACCGGCACGACCCAGGAGCTCGACCTGTGGATGAGGTCAAAAGTTTTAATTTGATATCGACCTAAGGAACTCGTGGATACAATTATTGCCATACTCTGCGCTCCCAGCTTATTCCCAATCGATCAGCTGCTCCTATCAACTGTCGATGTAGTTCTAGGGTGATGCTAGGTATCACCAGACCGTCATCCGTTACGTATTCACGGATATCAGCGAATGGTACAACAATCTGACGGAAAGCCGTAGGTTCGGACTCTATCACGTTCTCATCGTGACGATACTTTGCACCACCTGGACGTATATTTTCAGACTGACGAATTATGTCTGGTTTAAGAGAGTTTATTTCCTGCCACACAGCCTGTGAATATTGAATTTTATTATTTTCCTTCATTTCTAGCCTTTCAATGTACTTACTTCTTTGTTGAAGAGCGCTAGGTTCTTCTCAAAGTCAAAATCCTGCTTCAGTGATTGGTCTATCGGTGTTCCAAATGCCTGCTCGTCTCTTTCGAGCCATTTTTGTCTCTGTGATATTCTCTTTTGTTGATTGGACTTTACCCCGATTTGCTCCATACTGATCTTTCCATTGGACGACGATTCTATGTTTGGCTGACAGTAATCTTTTTTAGAACTGTTCGACTGTGGTTGACCAGGTATAGGAATCGGTTGATTCACTGGCGGAACACACTCTGAAACTGATCTACCAGCTCGTTTTGCTATTGGCCTCTTCACTGCGACTTTACTTTGTGTTTTTACATCACGGGAATTTGATGCAGCCTCCTCCGTGGAGATGATCTCGATGTGTAAAATATATTTAGCACTGCAATGAAATTCGTATAAAGTAAATAAACAATATTGTCAGGTATATAAATAATATTGGCTCCAACTTACTTTAAAAGGACTTGTCGGGCAGGATGTGGAATTCCATTGCAAAATGCCTTTTCCAAGGTGACAAATTGACTGTCCAAAGCCACGATTTGACCCTGGTAGGTATCACACCCCATGGATTCTTCATATTTGATAGAAACCATACATCCCAAGAATTGCTCAGACATTTTACTATCCTGTGAATATAAAGTATAAAGAATTATACACTACAGTACAGATTGGAATTTAGGAAATATAATTCAACGACTCCAAGGTGCATGGCTGTTTGAGCGTTTAAATAAATACATTCCAAGTACACGAGGATGGGTAGACGAAAACATAATGTTTATCAGGAATTATAAAACTGCGTATGAATAATATTCACCTAATTTTATCGTTTACCAGTCCAGAGTACCACACGTCCACTTAAAGCCTTGTTATCATTCAATAAACTTCTCAGTAGAAACACGAATAAAATCTTTATTGCAAAGTTCTGTTAGGTTAAAACGAACATTTTCCGAAGCGATCAACCACGAACCAAACGGTTCTATCTAGATGGGACAGAAGAATGAATATTTGTAGCCGCTCGGAATAACGGTGGACGAGGCTTTGGGTATGTTCCGAAATTCACTGTCAGTATCACGACTATCGTCTTGTCTTAGTTTATCCGCAGGTATCTGAGTAAGACACAGCTATACTCGCAGTACTGGCAATGAATTTCGAAACGTACCCAAAAGGTAAGTTTATGTTTATGTTTTGGCGTTGTCACATCCGCAGTAACGGCGACATAAGGAATTGGTCGCTCACTTGAATACTTGCAAATACTTGTTGGTAAACGATAAAAACATGAAGGCTGTCAATAGCTCTTAACTCAGTGCCTAGCAGAACACATCGGAAACGTACAAAATGTTACGAAGAAGATTTGTGAATATAAAGTCTATAAAGGAACTTGACGCCTTTCCAAAAATACCAGAAACTTACGTCGAGCAGTCAGCAGTTGGAGGCACCTGTGAGTTCGTCATGTAATTAATTATTATAATAAAAGTCCTATAAAAAAACTAACCTCAAAATACTATTCTGACTCTTTTCAGTTTCTGTGTTCGTTTTCATCGCCATTACCTACCTCATCTTCTCCGAGACGAGGTACTTTCTAGACAGCAGACTGCGATTCCGTTTTACACCGGATCATGAAATCGATGCCAAACTCAAAATTAATGTCGACATAACAGTGGCTATGCCGTGCAGCAGGATAGGAGCGGATGTACTGGACTCTACAAATCAAAATTTGATTGGTTTCAAACCCCTCAAGGAAGAGGACACGTGGTGGGAGTTATCGCGAGAACAACGATTGCATTTTGATGCTTTGAAACACGTTAACACCTACCTCAGGGAAGAGTATCATGCGATTCACGAACTTCTATGGAAGTCGAATCAAGTTACTCTTTTCAGCGAAATGCCAAATAGGTAACGTGCCGATAGCGATAGAAATAATAAGACAAAAAGTTAGAACGAGAAAAGATATTAAGAATTATATATTTCAGGACAATAGCTCCAAGTTATCCTACGGATTCCTGTCGTGTTTACGGTACCTTGGAAGTGCACAAGGTGGCTGGTAATTTTCATATCACTGCCGGTAAATCGTTATCACTGCCACGTGGACACGTACACATATCCGCGTTTATGACGGATAAAGATTATAATTTCACTCACAGGATCAATCGATTCTCCTTCGGCGAACCGAGTCCTGGAATCGTTCATCCTCTCGAGGGTGATGAAAAAATCGCCACTGATAGTACGTGTCATTGTCCATAATAAATTGAAATAATCAGTGGCAAGAATTTGTGGACGCTACTCTTAATTATTTTCAATTTTAGATATGATGCTGTATCAATACTTCGTGGAAGTGGTACCCACGGATATCAGCACGTTACTCCGAACCTCAAAGACTTATCAGTACAGTGTGAAGGATCACGAGAGGCCAATAAATCATCACAAAGGTTCTCACGGTACTCCAGGAATATTTTTCAAATACGACACCAGCGCTTTAAAAATCGACGTAACGGAGGAGCGAGATTCGTTAAGACAATTTGTGGTTAAGCTATGCGCCATTGTTGGTGGTGTATTTGTAACAAATGGTAAGCATTATCAATAATAATAATTTAATTGATTACCTAATTCTGCTATAAAAATACTAAATAAAGTATCTTTCAACAGGACTCGTGAAAGCTGCAGTACAAAGTTTCTGGTATTTGATGTCGTGTAAGTTCATGAAAATAAAGGATAGCAGTGACAGAAAGGTGAATCCTCCTTCACAAGAGAGTTTGACAAAATTACAAAAGTCTATCGAAACAAATGAATTATTAAAGGTCTCGAATAGCATGAACGTAGATTTGGCAGTGAATGTGCAATAAATGCGTGTTTCATTAATATTCGTGTTATAATTCATTTATTTACGTTTTACCACCAAAAACAACGACCAATCAATTAATTGTACCGTTTGATCGTCACCTGATATCATATCTTTGCATTCGCAATTTTTTCATTCTTTTCTTTTCTTTCATTTTGATTGTACACGTTACAATGATTAAGGCAACAGTAAGCTGTACACATGATAATCAGCCACAGCATTATAGTTTTTTTTTTTTTTTTCAAAGGTATAGTTTCCCAAAAATAATGTATGTCATTCAGTTACATTGAACACGATAGCGCTTATTCGCGCGACTATCACACATCGCAGTTCGCAGAGATAAGAAAAATGCTAATCGATACAGATTTTATTTTCTTCCTTTTGGAAATCTCGACTTCTCCAATAGGTATAGCAATGCAAGATATTTCTTTGATAACCCGTGAGAGACACAAATTTCTTTAATCCGCGTACAATAAGTACGATTGCAACTGTTGTACATAGATAAAATAACGTACCAAGAATTTCCAGAAATATTTAATTTCTTGTTTTCAAAAATCTATCCCTTTTTTATCTACTGAAATTTAGACATGTAATAAGGCGATACTTGCTCCTTTCACTAATAAAAATTGCGTAACTACCGGCTGCTGATATGAACATAATATTAGACTGAGAATTAACATAAAAAGAGAAGAGAAAAATAAAACTGGAAGGTCTCCGGGGAAGGAGCGCGATAAAAAAAAAACTTCATAGTTTTAGAATAGAGAAGAGAACAAAATAAAGAAATATTACACACATTCGCGCAATGCTCAGTCACTCGTAAATTCATCACTTTGCACATCTTAGGTAACACTGCGAAAGCCGAAAGGTCTTACCGGATTACGCGAGACTACGTAAAACTTCTCGCGATTCCGATCAAACGATTCGCTAACTATATAATCGTAGGAACGCCGAAAGAAAACTTAAGCGTTCCTCTCTGTTAACATTAATTAGAAATATAGGTACGTGGATTTAGCGTACGACAAAATGGACGGTCTCGTTCGTGCGCAGGAAAATAATATGGGGAAGAATGAAATTAAAACAAACAAACAAAAATACAAGATACAGTATGTAAAATGGAAAAAGAGTAGAATCTAGCAAAGACAGAAGGGATAGAATGGCACGAAGAAGGAGCCGTCCCAGGACCCGGATCTCGATCTTCTTAAGCATAAAAAAATAAATTACAATAATAATGATCGCGAGCATCTCGTCGGGTCATTATATCATGTACAGTGAATACTATATGTTATATATAGGTATTAAGTGTATATAAATATATTTTAAAGTATAGCATCTCTTACGTTAGACTCATAAACGAAGGGAAAGGATAATAGGAGTAATGTGTGCGTTATGACGAGGGATAGAGGGTGTGAAGGGGTGTGGCGGGGGACCAGCTCCTTTGTAGTTTACCATTAAAATGCCGCCGTGGGCTTAACGCTGATAAAATGGCACACCTAGAGGTGACGGTAGAATAATGGGAAACGATCAGTAATCGTTATAGAGATCGATTCTCAAAATTCATTCCGAATTGAATAGTATGGAAAAGCTTTGAGGATCCTTAAGTTACTTTAGTCGGCATTCTAAGCACCAAATAATACGATAAGAGATTAAGGAGCTCGTCCCTTGTTACGTGTATATAGCGTCTTCACCCTATTCGACATATATATAGGTATAGGATCATTCATAATCAGTATCCACTCATAATTCCGCTTGTCCCTTCAATCTTCTCGCTATCGGTCATCGTCTATGATAAACGATAATTTATAGTAAAATAATTATATATATATATATATATATATTTTAGGAGATACCAAGTCAATTGGATTTTCATCGTCAATTTTCTTTAAGTTCTTTCTCTCTCATTGACTGATTTCTGCATTCCAAGATAACATGGAATGCACCGGGTTTATTCGCACTGGGACATCAAGAATAACTCCTGAGAGCTTTGATGACCGATAATGAGGAGTAATCGCAATGCCTGAGTTTCTTCCATTTTTCATTATCGAAGAACACTTTGATTAGGCACCATAGTACCCGTTAGATTAAAATATCCACCATGATGCCGGCTGGTGTGTATGCTTTGGCTGCAGCAATTTACCTGGAACAAAGTAAAAAAATGATTTAATACAGATACTTTGCTTGCTGATTACTTTTGATAATGGAAACGTTCCTTGCTCTATTGATTGACAGTCGATAGTCAATAGCGTGAAACAACTGATTTACTATACAATACCTTGTTTTTCTTACCTACATAAAATTTCGTGTCTCGTGTTGATTAAAGATTCGTGAACGAGATGTAGGAAATAAAGACTAGAAGAAATGACGTGAAACCCAGGAGCGGCCTTGACGTGACAGCCGAGCCCGTGCCTGTATTAAAAAAGAAATGTCAGTATAATAAAATAAGCATGTCATTGTCAGACTGCAAGAGGCAAGTGAAGAAAAGCAAAGAAAAAATAAAAGCGTACCACTTTGTGTATCATTATTGTCCGACACATATTCTGTGAATCAAAAGAAAAGCATAAAGGAACATAAATATAAGTGCAAATAATTCATAACCATAAAAATACAAGATTGACGTGTTTAAATGATAATTTTAAAAAATACATAATTTCCAGATAATTTACCTCCACGGAACGTGACTAGTTCCTTTGGCGACCAACCATAATCATTTTTTGCTATCAGAGTCACCTCGTATTCCCCAGATTCCAATCCTTTGAATAGATGCTCAACCGTGTAGATTGTTTCGCCAGCTCCTTGACCGTCTATCACTCTAGGCGTTTTGTTTATCCAGGAACTTTCACCCTCGCGACGATATTGCAGCTAAAAATAATTTTTTGCGTTTATACAAATCTGTTTACTCGAATTATAACAACTTTATATGCATTATTATAACAGACTTACCTTGTATTCAGTTATCGGAGAGAAAGATCGAAGCCGCCATTTTAGAACCAAAGTACTGTTATCATCTCCAAATTCTGCACCAGAGAAGCTTGCTTTTGTTGGTACTCCTAAAATGACATTACGTTAACAATTAATTGATAATGCAAAAGAGCGATCTACGTTACCGACGGCTTCTAAGAAAACAGTGTCATACCGGTCAGATAAATATTTCGACTGGTAGTGCCCAGTGCATTCGATGCCTGACACGTGTATGTGGCAAAGTCATCCTTCATAGTATGCTTAAGTACGAGTGTATGTTTCGAATCAGTGTTCTTAATAAAAATTCTGTTCTTTGAGTCTATAAGTTTCTTGTTCTTGAACCAGGTGACATCGGCACGTGGATGAGCATGAACGATGCAGGTAAGTTGAGAATCCTTTCCCGTGCCGGTATGCACAGACTCCTGCTCCACCTCGATTTCCGGTGGATCTGAAATAAAAGGTAATAAAATAAATTAGAATAAAAATTTTCCAAATACGAATGATCAGTGAATTAATAGGTCCAAACAATAAAATGAGGCGTTAAATCGCTAAGAGTCATGAGACAACAAAAACTAATCATTGACTATTTATAATGGCAATGAATAAATTGGATGACTAATAACGTTGCTGGACAATAATCAAAACATTCCTGGATCATTTATTCAACTCACAATTAACGACAAGCTCGATGAAGTCATGAAGTGGAGTCTTTGTGTGATCATTAGTTAAACATTGATAATGGCCGGCATGATCTTTCTTTACATTATGAATCATAATGGTATTTCCGTGAACACTTTCATCTCCAACGGGCAATCGTACTCCCTGTGAAAAGTAATTTTTTAAAATAAATAATTAACATTATTTGAAAAGATCAGAAGGACTTTTTAAATTACTCGTAATTTAATCTACCTTATAGGACCATTTGATGTCAATATTCGGTTTCCGATTAAACTTGCACTCAAGTTCCACATCCTCCCCGATATTGACTACCGTGTGCTTCGAAGGTATCAGCGTAACCTCAGGTTCGACTACTACTCTGTGCACAATCTCCGTGACAGGCTCAGTTGTCAATTGACAAACATAATTGTCCGAAGCGTCACTGGCGCTTGCATTGTAAATTATTAAGCTGTTTTTAACCTTTTTTATTCTAGATGGTTCCATGGTGAATGGTGTCCAGTCACTGTAGAGGGTCTCGTTGTTCTTCATCCATAGAACAAGGACGGAATCTAAAAAATCAAAGATCACATTTATATAAGAAAATCATGTTCGCAGACATTTTTTGTAGATCATGGATATAGCTATTAAAAAAAAACTCAGTACCTGTGTTCTTCACTTCACAGGGTAATACGATATTGTCGCCAAGTATTACGGTAATGTTCACAGGTTGAGATTTCATTTCCGGTGGATTTGTGTTATTCTGAGAACCCGCAGTATTGTTCTCAGACTGGTAATATTCGTCGTCGGACATGTCTTCATCGTCAAGGAAATCATCTATAATATCAATGTTGGGTTTGGACCATCCTGTAACATAGACGAAGGCATAAAGTTTATAAAGAATATATAGTAACAACATGAACAGCAATGAGATAGTCAACGAGAAAGAAGAGATACTCGCTCGCAGTAATGAAAGTGAAAAATAGATTCCAGTTAGTCTCGAGGAATTTTTCGTAGAGGCTGCTCTTGGTCGAGGTCGAAATTAGATTTCTAGCACGCGACCGCTCCTATTTCCATTCTAATAATATCGAGAAGCACGAGAGTATAGTAAGTTAGCCACTAACCCTCGTAGCTTCCTGCAACTCGGGCGGATAAAGCCGCTGGCGAAAAAGGGAATAATGGCGGTACAGAGAGAGAGAGAAAGAGGCAGCGATAATACAAATAGGGGTCGAATAAGGGGTGTAAAAAAATGAAAGAGCAAAGACAAAAGTTCACAGGAGAAAACAAAGTGCCCATACCCCTGCGTGCCAGCAGACCGTTCCGAACTCTTCTCCCCATATATCGCTCATCCTGGCTACCACGCCCTAACACTCGTGAAAACTAGGTCGAGTAAATCTACCCCTTCGATATCCATCCCTTCGACCTCATAAAATCCTTCTACGAAATTCACGACAACCCGTGACAAAGTAAAAATTCACAAAACACACAGACACCAAAACCTTTCCCAACTTCGTGGTAAATTTTACGGTCACTGCGAAGCCATTAAACCAGCTCAACATATGCCGTTTCTTTCGGTTGATTCTAGAACGCAGTTCCCCATAGATACACGTACGGAGTGCCAGTGGTGAATAACAGAGAAACTAGGGAAGCGCGACCGAGGGGGATGAATCTAGGTTAATGGTCGACGAGTAGCAGCCCCACGTGGCGTCACTTCAGTCTCAAACAATTATTTTCCATCCCCCTCCCCCCTCCAGAAAAATACGACAGGCGCCACGATTCTGCCGAGAACCACCGCCACAGAGACGTAAGACCATGTACCATGGGATTCTCGGTTTAACGAAATAAAATAATCGCGAGGTAGAGATTCTGATAAAAATTCATCGAATGGCAGGGGATGGTTGGTTAAAAAGAAAAATTGGGCCAAGCGCACGCAGCCATGGCATTAAGGGTGCGGTCATAGTTCACGAGTCAATAGATCCTTCAGTCTCTGTTTTACGTGAAGCTGTTAGGTAGGTGTTGGTTGGTATATTTCGAACACCGCCCTACCCGGTACATCCCCCGGATATTTATCGTCCTATAATTGACAAGTCGTCATGTAACGGACTCCTGGTGTGACGCTCGACCTTCCTGACACGATATATAGATATACTTCATGACGGACCACGCGATGCCGGATCTTGTCAGTTGAAATTGCGAGTGGCTCGATCATCGTCACTTGGGACGATTCAAATGTAATTACGGATAATCGCAAGACAGTATAACTGTAACAGGGAAATCAAAGAACCGTAAGTGTATATCGGTTATGAATAATAGACACGCGTTGCACGGGTGACGTGAGCGCGATGGTAATGATGAGTGTCCCCAAAAAGTCATGACGCTAAGGATGACATGGTGTACTGATGTCATCGGTCTAGGGTGACATTGTTTTTTGTCACGTTCGAGCATCCAAACCATCCCAAATACGGAATCGTACGAGGAATCTGAAATGGGGTCGGACGTTTGGCATTCTCGCAGTTATGGTTGTGCCTCCCCCACGTCCTCAGGACGACCGCAGATTCTGGTTGATTTAAAGAATTATAGTCTGGACAATCCCAGATTTGACTGACGACGACTTAACGAAGCACGGGGAATCCATCTAAAGGGGATTGGCCGGATTTAATCGCTGTCGTTGAATCATTTCGAATACGTAGAATTTAGTGATTTCTTGGAGGCGCGAGTGAGAGTTTTTCAATTTTCAGCAAAGACAAAATTACGAACGAGATCGAAGGAGCCGAAAAAGACTTGAGGATTTTCAAAGTTTTTTATGCTTGCTGCGAGTGCGAGAGAGACGGAGCTATTGGCACTTTCGCGTGCAAGAAAGAGACAGAGATACTTGTACTGCACTCCAGGGGTAAAAAGGGTAGAGAGGCATAACAATTTTTTATAAATTTAATTTTACAATAATTTTTTTTTTGAATAAATTGCCAAGTAACGTTTACAAAATTCTAATATTTTCTTGACTTTGACAATTGGCTAACTATATTTGTCCAACAAAACTTGTCAAGTTCCACACTGAAATCTGACAATCTCTCCAAACCGAATAGTCCTGCGTATCACTGAAGCCAAAGTGGACAATTAATCCACCAAACGTTCCCATTAGCTGGAATTAACTCGATTCCTCCCAGAGGACAGATACACACTGTCTTCTCCAGAGTCAAGAAACCCGTGGTGGATTCGTCCGACCAAACATGGCGATGAATCGGGTCAGTGGCTGTTAATACGTCACCCGTTAAAGCCCGATGACGAGATTTCATCTTTTTGGCCTGATGAGATAATCCCTCCCCCCCCCCCCATTTCAGCGTATAAGATTATATACACGTATAAGAGACAAACATAACCGGAAACGTGCGGTCTCATTGATAAATATCTGCCAACCGCCATGAACGGTCATGAGCATTGTTAAAAAAAGAATTATAGGAACATCACGTAAGAGCTTGACAAATTAATGATTAAAAACCGCAATGACTGCTATGTGGTATCGGCAAAGTAAAAATAAACCAGTACTAATGACGATTCCGGCTAACAGTAATGTAAACACGGAATTAGCACGTAATCCTAGCACACTGTTTGTCTTTGCCTTTAGCGACGAACGAAGTCGCGTACGCTGACAGATAATGTCCAGCGTCCTGTATGGAGTCGTTAAATTGCGTTCCTCTGTGGTCAGTCGGTTGCATCGTTCGTTTGCTGGAACGGTTGATGAATACGAAACGAGTGACGTCACTCGAGCCAAGTTATTCCTACACCGCCAGTCTAAATTCCCTCACGACTTAATAGTTATTATTACCGAAAGGCACGCACTTCTGCCTTCTGGAATTGACTCATTTCTTTGCCTGAAGAGGCGCGCGCGTCGTCCCGCAACCCACCTCGCGAGTACAATCGTATAATAAAAAGCAACCGGTAGGAATAACAAGAAAGGCGGAAACGGGGAGTGTCGGCAATTGGTCTGCGTATCACGACTCGAGCGTTAGCCGTTGTTCCTGCACGAAGCTATCCTGAGCATTTCTTTCACGGCTCGTAACTCCAGGTGAAAGCCCATTAACCTAACAAAACGATAATACCGACTGTACCGATAGGCTTAGGTACCCCGCGAATCATAGACTCCTAACAGAGAGAACCCGAAGCAGCGAGCAAGTACCAGCATCCTCTGGATCGGAGTGTGTATCAAGGCAGAAATAACCGTGTCCCGTGAAAGGGCAAAAGGAAGAGACTGGAGAAGGAAAGGGTTTGGCCCTCGGCCAAGAGGGAAGGAAAAGCAGAAAGGCGTTTCTCACCAAGAAGCAAAAGTCTGCCGGTCGTTTCAGTATCCAAAGTCTCGGTGTTGCCGTCTCAGTCAAAGGGAGTGGAGGAAGCGTCAATGCACTGTAAACAAACCCCTAGGTTCTACTGCAATAGCAGATTCCCATAATAGATTTGATGCCCGAGATCTACGAGACTTCAGCATTCGTACTGGTCGTCTTCGGTACAGTCAGTACTGATATATCCCGATCAGAGAGACAAGAGAGAGAATGACGCGAGGACTCAGACAGAGACTATTCACAGTCGTAAATAAGAATTACATAGCAGGGGAATTCGTATTGGCTGCTTTTCCTGTCGTATTTTCGCCGTAGCCTCGATAACATCACGTCTCGATTTAGAGCTTACTAATCCCCATACGTTGGGCGAGTTAGTCCAAGTCGGCTTGAGGGTTATGACGCGACCATGATAGGAAAATGACAAGGCGGATACGAAAGGAATAGGTGTATACCATAGAGGATCGAAAAGCCTCAACGGAGCATGAATAAGAGAAAGAGGAACAGAGTATGAAAACGAGGAAGCTGCCTCGCTGAGCCAGTGTCAATATTACGTCATACGACAAAATGCAAACAGTCCATGAGGATTCTTTGCCGTTTACACGAGACTTTATACGTGACGCCCGCGCGTCTAGCGAAGCCATCACGCAAAAAATTAACGACAGTATAACCTGACCCAAATCGTAAAGACGTTGCTTTTTCTCTTAGCAGCTCGTAGGTGTGGGATTCGACCACTGCTTCGGTAGAAATAATTCGACTCTCGTGTCTTCCATCGACATATAGTACCTAATGCCTGACAAAAGTAAAAGGAGAAATATATTTAACGAATACGATACAGCTGTACCAGAAATAATGGATGCACTCGCGCGTCTTCCTGGACAAGAATTTCAAGTTGCCGAGCAGGTTCTCTTCGCCAATGGCGACGAGGTATCGTGGAACAATGAACTTGGTGTAGAGAGAGAGAGAGTGAGTGAGTGAGTGAGTGAGTGAGTGAGTGAGTGTGTGTGTGTGTGAGAGAGAGAGAGAGAGCGAAGAGCCCCATGCTGGATTCCGATCACGATGTCGTTTAACCCCTACACACGTAGTGAGTCCGAAGGGGTCTAATGCTTTCCCTTGTTTGGAGAAGCCCTTACTGGGAAGCCAGAGCGCTGCAGACGCGACGAGAGCGCGTAAAGACTAATCGTGGCTGCGTTGCGAAAGGATGCGCCGGCTCTAGGATGTTATCGCGAGCGAATTGAATGAGACAGCAGGAAGCAGAATGAACGCGGATTACGCATAGGTGGTGGTGATTTCGTAATACATTGACTCTCGTGGATTCCCACGCATCTTGAAGAAATGTCATCCCGGACAGCTGTGCAGGGGATACGTGGTCATCAGAGAATCGTGAGTCACGACGTGGATGACCAATTTAAAGATTAATTGTGACTCGGTCTCTAGTCCGTTCTATTTCCTTATATTGTTGCGAGCATGTGTGGATCTTTCACATATGCTTATCAGTGTGCTTGACCATGGTGTAGACAAAGGTGCTGACTATCTGCCTCATTACCATCCCTATCGACACGTATCCCCAGCTACTTCCTCTTTTCCCCCTAGCTCCGCAATCATCTACGTGGAATTCGATCCGGTTTATCAACATCCGTTTCAAACGTGAGAGACTGTAAGCTGATATAACGTGAAGATCGAGAGAGTCTGTCTGGACCGTGGTGACAATGAATTAAACGAAGAACTCGAGTAGCTCGAAGGTATCGATAACGAGTGGCTCGCTAAGGTACTTGCCGATGTACACGATAGGTAATGACTGGCGCCATAAATCGGACCTTGACCCAAGTCCACTCTGTAATTATTTATGCATGGGGACAAAAAAGGCATCAGGGGGAGCACATAATTCGCATGACTCAGGACGGCCCAGTGACGATCCTCGTAGTCCTCGTGTAAGTCGGAATCGAGAGTAGAGCACGTGTCGCACATTGACAGGATGTCATTCGTTGATCGGTCATAGCGAGTACCTTAACTAAGTCCCTCTTAATTACGTCACACCACTCATTAGCATGGGAATTAAAAAGGGTGGGGGGGGGGGGGGGAGCATTTAACTTGTTCGCTACTTCGACACAGAGACAACCGACAGCGAGACTTCCTTGAGACCGTAGCCAGTCTCTTAAGGAATTCTAAGCTGAACTACATAGGTACGAACGGCTTCCGGCTGGAGTACGGCGTTGCGAAAATGCTCTGTGAATTTCTCGATTTCGAGAGAACGTATGGCTGTTATACTGGATAATTGAGGTCTGTTTGTGTTACGCATAGTGTTAATAAACTATTCCTGTTTCAAAGCCATGACCTACTTCCGGTTCTTCTTGATGACCTCATCGTTCATCATTACGACCGCCGGTGATAATATTGACGTAATGTAAAAATCGTTATTTCCCGTGTGACAGATATATCACCGTCGCGACGTCGGTGCCTTGACACTCGTTCAACCAGTGGTGCCTTCGATCTTGCTAATTGACCGGTTGTTCAAGTTACCGATTATGGTCAGCCGATGTCGGTGTGAGCACCGCTTAAGAAAATCAGAGCTCAGCTTGATTACGACCTGGATATATCGATGTGATCGGTAAGAGAATGCATGGCTGAACGGCTTAAGCAGAGAATTGCGTGGGCTCTGAGGAATCAATAAGAGGACGAAGAAATTTCGGATCGGTAATTAATTTTTTTATAACATTGGCCTCTATGTATTTTCGAAGACGCGAGATATGAGGATATATTTATATATATTTGTTGGCTCCTTTCATCGACGATCCAAGAAATATCAGTATTTCGATATTTAAAGACTATTTTGAACTCGAGAGGCAATTGATGAAATAAAAATCAAACTGGCAAATACTTCCGCTTATGCAAACAGCCTGCAAGATGCATTGTCCATATGCGTATCGAGTATATCTATACGGTACAAGCTCGTTTGCATCTTAATAATTCGATATGAGCGATTGGGCTCAGCCGGATGCAAATCGGCAATGGATGTTTCACTTCTGTCGTCGATCAAGGCCGATAAACGTCATTCAGCTGTATATACATGTTATTTATATAACTATGACGTCATTAAAAATAGCAACGGCATTTGAGCCACGTGAAAACACACGAGACGGGATCTTTCAAAGCGGCTTTCAAAAGATATTTAAAAACTCGTCGACGGCAACAGGTTGGCGCTGAAACCTTGACGGGTAACAACTTAACGGAGTAACGTTGTAATAAACATTTAGATTTTTAACGTAATAATGTATGACGATAAAAATGATTACGTTCCGACCCTTTCGATTATGCTAGAACATTTATGATAATTGGGAGTGACATAATTTCACCGAAGGACAGACCCACCAAGAGGATCATCTGTCGCTCGCCGTTCTATTTAAATGACCCGCTTTAATTTTTTCTTTCTCCATCCCTCCCATCACCATCCTCACAAAACACTGACAATATGTCCCAAGTACTTTCAATCTTCAGATGCCGTGTACAGACATCATCGGGAAAGCCTGAATAGAATTCTCGTGCCACTCATAAGAATCGTCGAAAGTTCAAACTGATAATTATTTTTGAGTGTCAAGAGATAGCATATATATATATATATATACATATACGTATAAGAGGCACTGCGTTAAACGAGTGCAGGAAGAAAATCAAGAGTTCGTTAACGAGTCTCTAGAATGAAAAAAAAGTCAAGTGTTGTGGGACATCTTGGTGGCAAGAAGGGCAAGATAGCCCCTTTTATGAGAACCGCTAAAAGGGATTAAAGAGAAGGGATAGACACCCATGAGACCAAGCAAAAAAAAATTTTTTTTTAAAGCCCCACAGACTGTTTTCCCACGAAAGTAAAAGGAGAACCCAGTTCTTCACTCGTTCCCTGCGATCGGTGAAAAAACAAAAAAGGAACGACACGCGTGGCTCACGACAAATTGGATGCTGCGGTCCATTTTAAATGCCTTTGCGAACGAGCGAATAAGTATAAAGCTTTGGGTTTCACGTGCTTTCATCCGGTCACGAAAAACGTGCACGTTCATCGGACCGTGAACGTATGGATAAGGGCATATTGATATAGGCGTCGCGACGCCCTTTTTATTGTTCGATGCGAACCTTTCGAAAGGCGGTGAATGTCTGCGCACGAGCCATGATATATAAACTATTATTAGACGCGATAAAATCCGTCGTCAGGAGGAAGAAGACTTTTACTCTTCTTGACTGCCCCCCCTCCCCCCCCCCCCCATTCATTCCTCTACGCTCTTTTACTCATTGTTATCCTGCCGTGCAGCCCCCCCCCCCATCCCATTCTGACGTGTCCCGAATCCTTCATTCTCAGGATTCCTGAGGAATCCCAGGCTGGCTGCCTGACTGCGTCTACAGAGTTACAATAGGGAATTGACTAATGTCACATTACATAGAATGCGCTAATTCCAAACGAAAGACAAGACCGGCCGATACGTAGTAATAAATTATGCGTGCACTTAGACCGCTGGTATCGATAATGCCATGTGAGAATACAAGGACGTATCGTGTGAGTGGGGCGATACCGATAAAAATTTAATTCAGTGTTTTTTTACTGTACTGTCGCTATACACGTTATCCTAATGTTGCCAAAATCAAATTTTGTTTATCATCGTCCGCACCACCATTTGCTACATAACGTCAATCCCAGCCTCTGATTCTCGTAATTTCTGATGATAAATTTATTTATTAATTTTTAATTATTAAACATTATTATTAAATGGTGGGGAGTATGATAAATAAAATTATATACATCCATGTATGTATAATGAGAGTTGGAGATTAATTAATTGATAACGTGACGTGATAATAACACGCTGGAAAGGTTAAGGGAACACATAACCTGTAGTTCCACAAATATTTATCTACACATTAGAGACCTCAAACTGCATAATGCTGTCCCAATTCCTGAACTGTTGTGGACTTCCCAGAATGCAACGGTGGCTTCTATTAATACTGAAGACATACATAAGTACATTTACGAGTTACCCACTCGCAACGCTCACGCAACCAAGTCAGATAGTCAGTCAGTCAAGGATGAATTTTCCTTTCCCCCAAATTGTTCTATTCAATGTATTTTTTCAGTAGCGATTACTTCCCGGCGCATCCGATGCGGTGGCGCCACCGTATTACTCAAAGATAACGACAGCCTATCTAAAGCGAAACGAGATCTCTAGAGTGAGACTCGTCGTGGAAAATTATTATGATCACATATGCACGTATGTGTATCGGTGGAATTTCCGCAATGACGGATATACGTAATCGGACGGTTTGAGCAGGCTTGCGTTATCATGCCGCGGCCATGTCTATCAACGAAAACAGGTTTAATTCAACGCTGACATAATTTTCCCTGACCCAGAAACCAATAGAATATATTGAGTCGGACGTTGAGCCGAGGGGCCCCTCTGACCTCTTTCGCCTCCATTATGATTTTTCACCTGGCATCCGCTTATTATTTTAACCTCACGCGTCGCCGTTGAATTTGCTTAGATATGGGAAACACATGGCAGCCTTGCGTTACGCATGCAAATTGCATCACCTACGAGAACGAGTAAGTAGGCAACTAAAATAAGGATAGCGATCGAAGCTTAAGTATTCGTCGAAATTAGCATTAATCAATTTTTTCAGCTTCATTACTATGTAAACTGCATCATTCACATTAATAAATTTTATTACGTATACAACCCGATATCAATTGCATACCGATAACACTATGCCTTTTCCTCATAAAACTGCATACATGAAACAAGTATCGTCCAACGCGCATGCGCACAAGGTCCCTCCAGTTCTCTGACTCAAATCAATTCGATTACGTCCAATGACTTTGATGCTGCGTCAAATAGCGGAAGTACCTAAACGGAACACGAGCGCTAGTGCGATTGGGTAATTTGAGGTATCCTGTGGGTGTGTCGACGAAACAAAAAGGAAGCAAAGCAAAATAAAGGCAGATAGATAAATGAAGAGAGCGAGAGAGAGAGAGAGAGAGAGAGAGAGAGAGAGAGAGAGAGAGTGAAGAGGCTAAAAAAAGCAAAAGCGAACACAACCATTGGTACAGCTTCAAACAGTGGACTGAAGTCCTGATCTATACTGGACCTGCGTCTGGACGTGCGCGCCAGGCCAGAAGAGTTATCTAGCGCAAGAGAAGTGAATAAAGGAAGAGCGAAGAGAGGAGCAAGAGAGTCTCCAGTAAAGAGGGAGAGGGAGAGAGAGAGAGAGAAGAAGCACGAGGAGACGTGCCGTAAAATGGAAAGAAAGACGAGGGAATGCCGAGGGCGGTTCAATGCCCCAGCATCTCTCCCCTTCCAGCCCCTCCGCGCCCTTCGCCCACAAGAAACCGCCGGCTCCACTCCCGCTCCATCACAGTCCACCGTTCTCCTTCGTTCTCCCTGCGTACCTTTCTCAGCCGTCGCTAGGGGATGCTGTGATCAAGGGTCCACGAGTCCGAGACGACAAGTCGCGTCATCGTCAGGTGAAAAGGAAACTGACGAAGCACACGGACGATAAATTCTGAATGGCCAACTCGACCAAATCGGATAACATCGAAATACCGATGACACTGGTTTTATTTTGTTATGCGAGATACGACGCGATAGGCCCGTTACAGTACTGCCTGCGATGACAATGACAATTAACACACGGAGCGTAGCGTCTCCTAGTCTGCCAAGCAGACCCACTGAGAATGCAGATGAACTGGATTAGCGCTGTTTAATGATCCTGACGATTTTCGTATACACAACTTTTCCATTCGACTATAACGCTAACGAATATTGTTATGAACGAGTCCAGGGCAAGGAGGAGGGACGGGAGGACGGAGAGATTGCATAATGACTACGAGCGTCATTGTTATCATGAAATGCAGCGCGATAAGTTAGATAATGAAAAAGGACAGGGCCATCTAAAAATAGTATAAAGGCATAAAAATACATTTTGCCGTCTCGCCGAGGAAGTTGTTAATTTTGAGCACTTCCGACAGAATAGTGTCGAGCCGCGTACTGAACGACCGACTGAAATTGATAAATGAAATTAGATCGGGTAGCAGATTAGCACTTTTAATGACCAATTGAGAAGTACCAGGAACAGGGTATACACGTGCCACGTGGTCGGGGGACTAATACGAGCACTGCGCCATTGTTACGAAGCTCCGAGCAGGTAGCGAAAATAAAAGAGCAATTTAAAGTTTTACGTCGGCTCCTTCCTCTTTGCATTATCCCACGGGAGGATAAAGGAGGCGTGTAAAATTGCGGCGGTCGGTGCTTCTCGAGGACTTTCTGCTTGCTCCTGTAAATCCAGACGGCCCTGGCAACAGGTGTCTATTGTGATTTTACCAAGACCTGAGAAAACAATAGAAATTGTATACAGGTGTCGAGCCACTCTTATTACCGCTCGATAACAGCAAACACCCAGCAGGTACGTAATAAAATGGCCGTTAATTAAGTCTCGAACTTTAATCCAAACCAAATGGAATTCTTTCGTTCTCCCCATATAGGTACTTCAAACTGCTAACGAAGAACAGACATGCAGCAGTAATATTGCTTAAAGTCTGTTAATCACTGTTCTCCCACCTAGCAATAACATATTCAACACCACGTGAGTAAACCCCGAGGACCCATCAACGCCTGGAGATGCTTCGAAACGCAGCTTGACGGAGAAATCTATTCGAGATACAAGATTAGGCGCGAACCAAGCAAACCTTCCCGTATGAGATTCTACGAGCTCATAAACAGTCCAGGGGTTGCCGGTAACCCAAACCATGGGTATTTATGCTGTTACGATCGGGAAGGGAGATTTTTACACACTTTACACGTTTCACGCGCTTAGGGTAATAAAGATAAACCGTTGGTCTCGCCGACAAGGGGATGACACAGTGGCTGGAAATGCGACAAAGACCTTTGACCCTCTCCCGGCGATTGTCGAGGGAAAAGAAAGGGGAGGGGGAGTGACAGTCCTTAAAAAAAAATCCAAAACGGTAAAATATGAAAGAGTCACAAATCAAGGATAGGGTACCAATGAGATTAGGGTGTCAAATTTTAGAAAAAAAAAAAAAAAAAAAACCGAAGAGGGTGGCAGGCAAGGGGAGTTAAGGTAGGTAGGTGGACCAAAGACCACAGGATGATGCATACGAAACGTTCGGGTTGTCTTTACGTATGTTAACAAGCGTGGTAAGGTTGAGGAACTCATGGTTGAGGGAACGGCAAGGTGATTACGGTTGTCGCGAGACCAAAGAGACAAGGGAGAAGTTGAGAGGGGGGAGGGGTGGGTGGTCTCCCGTGGAATTTCTATGGATGGCGTAGGGTCTTTATGGGCACCATGTGCTCTTGGTCGAGTCCGCGAGTACCACGAAAGAGACGTTTGAAACGAAAAGGAAGAAAAAGACGTAGTGGCGTGGTTGCCAAGCCGCTTAGTATAAGTTGGCTTTCATCGAGAATCCCTTTCGAACAAGTTTCTCTTTCAGCCATTGGACGAGACACTCGATTTCGTTTAGGCACGAGAGTGTAATTCATTGAAAGCTCAGAGATAGTTATTAGCTCATCGACATATGGACGAAGGAAGGAATGGGTTAGGGTCAAGTAATAAATACGCGCAACGTTCGTTTGAAAGGATCCACGTGGCAATATTTGATAAATATATTATGACGTTTAAAATGCTTTTTATTCCCACGGTAAAAAATCAGCTGCGAGCTATCCGTCAACGGTATGGAGAAATTTGTGTGGTAGAACGAACGGGAGGCGACTGTTAGGATGCTGTGAGGATTAGCCTTAAGGCCTGGTATTATGGAGGGCATGAACAAGTGGTATTCGCGGATATCGCTTAAATAAATAGAGTCTGGTAGGGAGATTTTTTTTTATGCTTGTTCGGTCCATGATGAAAAGATTTCTGGCTAGGACTGTATGGGGACGTGAGAAGGATCCCATGGAATTGTCTGTAAGAGACGTCAGCAATATATATATATATATATATATATATATATATATATATATACACACACACAGAGAAAGAGAGAAGCCATAGAGATACGTTTAGAAGATC
Source organism: Calameuta pygmaea (assembly GCA_031762395.1). Classification (NCBI taxonomy): domain Eukaryota; kingdom Metazoa; phylum Arthropoda; class Insecta; order Hymenoptera; family Cephidae; genus Calameuta; species Calameuta pygmaea. The sequence continues at coordinate 195,470 of JASANN010000633.1, read as the reverse complement.
GCGCGTTACCAAATACTCAAGGCTAACCCGACATGTTTAACACGTGGATAAATTCTCTGCTGAAATATATCCAGGACGCGTAATTCCCAAGTGTAATGAAAGCAGAAACAATGCTGGGTATACAAATTAAAGTACTGGAATGACCAGCGTACTTAAAAACTTGCATAACGATAACTAACCAATATTACGGCTCGGCTCGGCTCGTTAGACTCGAGGATTTACCTTGTCCTGGAAATGGTGAAACTCACCAGCGATTATAAATTCTCGAGCGCAAACCCCGTGCATAAAAGTGCGCTGGATGTACATACATTTGACTGCAACGATATGCAAGCCGTGTTGTGAGGACGAGCACAGTGGGTGTTATATATATGTATATATATATAGATATATATTGCATTGTCATTTTTCACCTTTTATACGTGCACTCGGGTACACGCGTACCCAGAAGGATATTTCACGGCTCGTGAAAGAACTTTGAGAAAAGGGAGTCAAGTATATGTATACGTGTATAAAAGTGCGTCGTCGAGCGTCGCCGAGCGTCGTGTCGAGAGAGTCCCTCTTATCTGGCAGCAGCACGATGCATTGTGTAAACTATGCTTGCCCGGCCTTCTCGGATCTTAGATAATCAAAACATACAACGTCGCGTCGAGATCCGAAAGAGTTGATAGGAATCTTTTAAAGCGTTATGTCCTCCTCCTTAGGAGGTGGTACCGAACTACCTCGGTATATCATACTAGAACGCTATATGTCCATGCAAGGTTTAAGGGTTCCACTTATCCAAGTGTCCAAGAGCCCGGTCTTCGGTCTCCCATGAAAATCAGTCTGTCTTTTTGTGGGTACTTTTTTATATATTTTTTTTTTTTTATTAATCTCAGAGCCATCTGTCGTCACGACCTAGTCTACGTCACTTTGCCAAAGTCAAGGACTCTAGTCGGATCTCATGATTCATGTTGGCCCGAGTATCATCGTCTGGCTTCAATGTATACAACTTATATGCTTGAAAAATATTTTGGCTGTCATCCATTTCGTTCGGATGACTAATTCATTCAATAGTGAAGATTTCTATTCAATCGTTCACCTGTGATGTTGACTTACCGTCTGTTTTGTTACGAGCGAAGGGGAATCATTGAGAGGCAGTTGGGTGATATGGAGTCTGGGTTTACAGTGGGTTACAGTGGGTCCAGATGGAGGCTGCTAGGACTCTGCTGTACAGTATTAAGTTCTGTTCGTTCGTCTTTGTCAGTGAGGAGGGAGCGAAGCAGGTGGGGGGGAGGGCAAAGCGAAGGAAGATGAAGGATGTCTCGAGAGTAAAGCAAGTGGAAATCGGATTCGCGCGAGTGCATAGCGATAGCGGCTCGTTTGCTCGACCAGTGCAAGAACCAATTTAGCCTTAATTAGTGAGGCCGATGATGGAGTAGTTGGCACAGAGGGATCGTTTGTTGCCGGAGTCATTCGAATCATTCGACTGATCCGTATCGTTCGCGTGATTCGTAAATGACAGACCGAGAGTTATTTATTGGCAACGAAATAGAAATGATAGAGACGTGCCCCTCTTTGTACAGCTGCGAAAAAGAGATTAAACAAAAAAGATAATGACAACAATATCAGCGTAAAAAAAAGGTCATGAAAATTTTAAGGGCTACAAAAATCAGGTATCACATTCCGGAAGGAGTCGTAACGAACGATTCTTCGGGTACCGCAGCAGGCGTGTGAGCCAAGTCCAGTGAGGTCGACGTAAGCAAGCAAGTAAGCAGCACGTGTATTTATAGACGTTGGTAGGGGGAGTAAGGAAAAGCAGGCAGGCAACCTAGCAGGCCGAAAGTCAGCACATAGAGAGATACGGTAGACTTGAGATCCTGGCTTTCGTATCGTCAGATAATGGATAGTGGAAATATATAGACGACGAGGTAGGAAGCTTTCGAGTACTGGGGCGTCCCTGATGTCTGGATATACCGGTAGAACGTGAAGCTTTCGTGAACGTCAGAGAATTAACACATGGTCGATGGCTGAGAAAGCTCTAGTATGTGGAATGTGAGGTAAACAGCATCAAGGTTGAGTATGGTCCATGAACCGGATTGGTAGATCAAGCCCGACTGTCCTTGAACTAGGCTGTTAGAATGGGACAGCAGGGTGATTATTTTTGCAAAATCTTTGCACTCCATCGGTCTATCAGTGCCAGGACTGAAATCGAGAAGCCTGAATCAGCAAAGTAGTTCGTGCCTATATCGCTGCCTGGAGGAAGTCCTGGTGTGTCAAATGTGTTCTGAACCGGCACTAGGTCTCCAGACTGCTGCACGGTTTTATTTATACGTCTGTGAAGAAGCGAGACTGGTCTCTTATTTTTCTAACGGTCTCACGTTGCTCCAGCCTGCCGAATCCGACCGAGTCAATATCCGGTTCTGATAATTCATTCGGTACTACTGGGTTCAGTCGTTCCCTCGCTATCCGGCTGCGTTCTCAATGAGAGATTTGAACACCCCCCCCCCCCCTCCCCCCCGGCCCCATAAACTTCTATACTATTACCAAAAGCAAATCCAAAGAATTTCATAACGTGACGTAAATCATACTCAAGGCAACATTTTTTAATAGGTAGTATCATATACGCTTTTAGATACTAAGCTGTTTGCACTTGGGAACACGGCCGTCCGGCCCTTGGCAGGCACAGTCGGCCGATAAACAGAAGGAACGAGAAACATATGAAAACCGATGCGATCGGCCGTGGGCCGCAATCCGGCAGGTGTTTTTTATTGCCTAACATTTACCATCCATGGTAATGGCCGCCCCTCCTCCCTTTGTAGAATGGTTATACATATATTTATCGTATGCTGCACCGTGACTCTCGGGACCCTCGAGCGTTGCGCAAAACGTGCTTGGAAGTTCAATAAAAAAGGAAGAAAAAGAAAAAAAAAATCAAGCCTCAGACTAAACGATCCGATAAAACGTAGATATACACGAAATCATGTAAAGATCCGAGCAAGGGTCCATATGAAGATAAGACTTGGCGCAGCATCCGAGAATCTCGGTATGTAACGACTATAAAATTAAAAAGAGAGAAAAAGAAAAATCAACAGCGTTACAAGAACTCGTCGAAGCGATAACATTCATAAAAAGAAGGCTTTTTAATTATGTCGCTCCTTTCCTTTTAATTAATACACACCCATGCATCATCCTACGCTCGTGCATTGGTTCGTTATCGTCGTCGCACGCAGTACGACGCTCCGGAGTACAACAAACTTTCCTGGTAATCGTGTACACAGTCCGAGTACGTGTAACGTCATTACGCGTTCGAAACAGCAGGGAAAAAAAACTGGGCCATACAAATTCAGTCGAATCGTAGCTCGTAGAAAACCTGTCCCCACGACAGTCGATGCGATAATAGAGAAGAAATACGAAACGTTGACTCGAGTTAGCAAGACGCAACTATATACATACACAGTCGAATCGATATAAGATTTAAGTCGCGTTCCCGTCCCCAACTAGTACCTAGTACAGTCAGAGTATCAAAGAGAAACAGCCAGAAGGCGTTGACCGTTGTGCCAGTGAATTCGGAAGTAACGTAAACACTACATAGGATATATATATATGTATATATATAGATATATATATATGTATATATAACCACACGGTACAGTGCATCATATAAAATTACAGTACCAAGTGCGCTTTCGGCAAGCGCTGTGTTTACGCCCATAAAATGATGACATCATTGACGTCACGGCTGGTCATCCTTAACCCTAGAACGGTAAGATGACGTCACCGGTGACACCAGCTACATTTTAACCAAACGTACAAAATTTGTGCCTTACCGTTCTCTAGGTTTAAAGCTTTCGCGACTCTATCGTTTTCTTTGCCATCTACCGGCCTGTGGACTAGCGCACCGATTCTTACCCCCCCCCCCCCCCCCAACCACGAACCTGCCAAACTCTCATCGAACCCCACCATTCACTTCCCAGTCCGTCCCGTCACTCGCTATCCGTTACTTCGCAATGCGATCCCAGCTTCGTCTATGACATCATCGGATCCACTAATTGGAGCGAACAGACCCCACGATAGGGAGGCCATTTTGACTGGTTGAAAAACATATAGGATCAAGGAATAAAACAGCGACCTACTTTATCCCGTCTTTTTCTCACTTTCCCTCTTCAATCTGGACGCTCTCTTTTTCTTCCTGTACCCTTTGAGCTCGCGGTCTGATTGTCGCGGACCCTTTCATTGCCGGTTGTTTTGATTCGATCGTACGACGGTACGAGATTTTTCCTACGTCCTCGGGTACAGTAAAGCAGTGCTGATTGGTATAACTACAAGGGATCGAAACGGGGGAGGAGACGAAGGCCATAGCCGGGAACGTGCCCAGTAACGTGGGTAAATTGGTTGGCTCTGGCAGTGAGTATAATCGAGGAGTGAAAATAATAAAGCATCGGGAAGGAATGACGTCAGACCAGTCCGGCCATCTGTCTCGATATTTCAAGGGGTGTCAACTTCACGGCATAGAAACTTTTCTGTTGGGTTAGGATTGTACATACAGAGTTGGCGTACGATTGCTATAGATATATATATATATATAAGTGGGGAATAGCTTCGTGACTTTACCAACGATGATTGAATGCTGTGGCGCTCTTTTCGAATTCCTAAACGTACAGGCGCGGTCTTCTTACTTCTGCTTCTTTTTTTTCTTCATCGTACCAACATGCCACGGGAATTTTAAATGTTCTCGAGCTCTTTTCCTTTAAGGTCTGCCTAGGACCTATTCCTAAACGTTTAATCCACTCGAATAAAGAGAGACGGCAAGATGAAAGGGACTCGGGACTTTTCAGCATACTTGACCTCCGCGACCCTAATTATCCCGAATTCCAGTAATGCCCTAATAGCTAAAGCTCCATCGGGCTTTTCAAAGCTTCGAGATAACCAAGCACCCACTGAATTTTTTAATTCTTTCTCTCTGTAGCCCGCAGAAATTTTGGACTGCTCTAAATTTTATTTCCACACCGACTGAAAACATTGTCTGCATGATAGCAATGTAACGAAAATTATTTTTAGAATTGACAAAAAAAAATATGACTGTGCTACAGTTTCTCAAAGCTTCGAGATAATCAACGACATACTGAATTTTCTACTTCAATTTCTTCATCGCCCCTATACCCCACGCTCATTTTGGACTGCACTAATTTTTATTTCCTCCTATCTAAAATTCCTTTTCGTTCATCGACCATGTACGTTGCCCTCCATAGTGACGATATCACGAAAAATAATTTTCTAATGAAAAAAAAAATTAACATTCCAGTTGAACCAATGCAAAAGGAGTGCGATAGCTACTGAATGAATTTACAATATTCATTAATGAGTAAGGGAGAGCAGTAATTCCCAGTAGACGGTAGTAATTGAAATGAGTCTATATGGTTTGTCAATGAAAATGATTTCTGAATCGATAAAGCGTGTACGAGTTTCTTAGTGAGTCGAGATTGAACTACATGACGTGTTCACGCTCTATGTTAGTACAGCACACACTGTAGATACTTGCATGTTACATCTTTCGCGAAATGATTGACCTTAATTCGCGATAGACTCGCGGGAAGGAATTTGGCAATGTAATAGCAACAACAAAGAATTTAATCAAGCGAATTGAGAAAATGAATTTTTGAATTATGCGTCTCGGGCGGCTACGATCGAAATAGGTCGGCAAGGGCGGAGATCTCTAGTTCTGTGTTTCGGACCGATTGGCTAATCCCTATTTATAAGATATTATGCTCCTCCGTATATACAGAGACTGTCGACTAAAAGGTTTAATAGCCAGCATCATCGAGCCTTACGTTTTCACGACTGGGCTAAAAATAATGTAGAATACGCCTTCCTAGATAAATAACGCTACATGCTCGTGCATCCTGTATTCAACGTGTGTACAGTTGATATTCGACGAAAGCGACAACCAGGAATCAGCTGTCCATATCGAATGTACAGTCAGAGTATGCGGATTAGAGTAACTAATGAAATGCGGGTACTAGTGAATGCAGTAGAGAAAAGCTTCGTTTTATTAGTCATCGAATGATTGAAGTTTGTGTAATATTAAAAATAAAATTTTTTAATTTTTCTAGAAAAAATTTTTTTTTTGGCATACATTTTTGACATCGGTTAGAGAACGTTAAGGGGTCGTGTTGAAATGCAGGCGTATGACGATGCACAGTCGGTCAGTGAGATAGTCGAGCTATTAGGCAGACGTTCTAGTCGCGAAAGAAAAAGCGTCAAGCAGTCTATTGAGATTAAGACGAGTGTTCGTATGACTCCAGCCGAATTCAAATTAAAGGCGGGAAACGCGTTTGTTCGAAGTAACGAGGCGCATGCGCAGAGACACAGATTCGATAGAGAATTCGGGGAGCCTGTAGATCGTGGATCGTAGAAATAGCGGTGGAAACGAATGACCGCTTCTTTTTGTTTGCACTTTACGTAAAGTCATGACGAGGAGTATCCGAACTAGAAAAAAAGGAAAGGAATATAAAAAAAGAAGAATGGTGTCGGTTCTTAAGAATTTCGTATTGCACAACGAGATTTCGTAATTGGTCGAGCTGGAGAGTGGAAAGGCCATCATTATCGTGATCCGGCATGCATTTCGTGTCAAAGGTTTCTCTAGTATTTCCAGCAACAACAATTAGTCACGTGCTAATTTTACGAGAACTCAAAATGTTTATAACAGTCGAAAGATAAAGCGCTCCAGTTACGCATTCCATCATGAATAGATACGATATTTTGAGTCTATTCCCTCAATAAGAAATTAATAAAAATAAGCAGAGAGTAAAAAAAAATTGTGATAACAAAAGGCAAAAGTGAAAAATAAATTCAGATTTATATTATCAATAGTGCATTAATCTCGTTCAGGATGACGTGTTGAAAAAAAAAAAATGTGTTCAAACTGATAATACTTAGTTTTCGTCAATTTTACGTAAACCATGCAAAAATTTAATTTGCTCCAAAACCAGCATGATTTTTCGAAAAATCATTGCCATCCCATGCAGGTATGGAATTAGGTTAGAACAAAGTCCGAACGAAGGGCAGACCTCAGAGAAGTCGGTCGATCCTGAGAATCGAAAAGGAGTTCTCATGCGGGTCGAAAAAAAATTTTCTTCTCTAGCCGCAGCCATCCCTCGAATCTCTCCCCTCTACCAGCAAACCGACGCACTAATAAAACTCAATTACTTAATTACTCGGGTAAACTAGATATACGTGACGTAACTACCGATACGTATTTACAGGCAGAGTCCCACGTGTATCCTGCACAAGCCCAACGAAAGTCCTATAGTCCAGCTGACTCACCCCCTCAAACCCACCCCGTCGGTAAGCATCCCCAGCAGCTGTCATTCTCAAAGCTCAAGATCAAGGTGCAGCATCTTTGCTCCATCGTCTTGCCTAATCCGATCTGGAATTACTTGGAGGGGGAAAAAAAAATGTATTTACCGCTTTACGACCTCGGTGGTCCCGCTTATTATGTCTTGTCTGTTATTACCCGAAGGGTAAAGAAGAGACCAGCCTACGCTATAGGGAACAGTCCCATATTTCAGTACACCTTATACCCCGTGTACGTACAAGTAAAACGGCTACCTAGCCTAGACGGGTAATAAGGTAATGCAGACGGACCCAGTCAATGAGAGTAAATGGGGCCCTACGGTCCGGCGGTACGTCGGGCCTTGTTACGATTCTACGAAAAGTGAGCATGCCATCTGCGGCCTTTTCGTTCTACCTGGCCTGTTTCGTTTTCACCTGGCCTGTCTGACTATGCCGACTATGCCGACTATGCCATCTATATACGTCGACCATACGGGTATTGTAACTATGCTTTCCTAATTCTCAAAAAAAAAAAAATTTTTTATTTCATCCTCAGACACGGTCGTCCCACTGACCATTACTTTTCTTTATCTTCGAAGCAAAGCACTGTGCCACCGTTTCTTTGTCGGAAGCGAAATCCAAGAGAGGATTATTTGTTTGGGCTGCGGAGGATTATGGCTCGGCCATTTGCAAACTATATGGTCAGCATTGCTAAAGTGCTACCGACAATTACCGAGCGCCGTTGTTTACTTTTGGGACCGTCCATTTTTTTAACAATTGTCGGAACGAGTTCGGCGAGTATTTAATTTGAATTATCAATTTTTTTTCTGACAATTTATTTTTTTCCAATATGACTTTTCTGTACGTTTAAATTCGCAATGTGCCATTATATCTTTCCATCTGCGTTAATTCAGCCGGCATTGCCCACTTGAGACACATTTTGCGAACTCTACACTAAGGACTTCTAGGCGCAATTGATCAATTACTTAAAAATAAACAACAGAAAAATTATTCAATCTAGCCAGACTCAATGATCTCGATGGAGACACGTGGTTATCTCAGATCGATCGCCAGACTCTCATAAGGGATTCGTATAAGGCGGGATAAATAAAGATACAACATTTTAATACATCGATCTATGCTATAAGCAAAATAGAGAAACACGGATCCAAGAATTCTGTTAGGAACAATTCGAAGTTGGAGAATTAATCGAAAAATTTGAGACCCCTTGGTAATCAATAAAAAGAAAAACCAAAAAATTGACTCACCCAGAGCTACGAATAAAATGACAAGTATAGTTGAAATTCGCAAAATTCTCTCCATCTTCCGATGCCAGAAGAAAGTTGATCTTTAATCAAAATAAAAATCAAAAAACACTTTCACCACTGTCGATCACTAACGTAACGCGGTATCTCTCTCGAATAACCGTAGGCGCGTGGCTATTGGCAATTAGATAAGAACGAAATACTACGGGGAGAGAAGAATCGGGGAACGAACAACCGAACGGAACGGGAACCAAATCCAAACTGAGAAGAGAACGGTGCTCCGAACCCGTCGTGCCGTTCGCTTTTTACGGTGGAGTTGCGCGAGCGTAGCTGCGCGCACGTGAAAAACCTGCGTACACAGACACGAGGCAACGTTAAATGCCTAAGCTTCGAATATGTAGAATTATTTCTACCATGAGACGCGTAAACATTTCTAGTCATTAATCCAATCGGAATGACCAAGCGAAATTGCGAAATACCTGATCGCAAGGAACTCCAAGAATATTCGTGTCGCGTTACCGTGCAAGTGTCATGTAAGTAAAAAATAAATTATTGAAAAATTCCAAAAACTCGAATCACATTACACACGATACTTTGCTCAGTAATTAAGATAAATAACGAATATAAGTAATATATGTCATTGCAGTTTTACGATAAGAACGAAAAGACATGATAATACCAAGGAACACATGAATATTCATTAACGATAATTAAATTCATCAACTCGATCTGTTCTAGGCAAACGTCTTGCATGGACTCCCCTCCCTTTCCCCTCACCTCCCCACATGCTTCCCCTACATCGCTTCTCGCCAATTGCACTTAACAGATCAACCGAGGCGCCATCTTCCTCGTTCGCCTAAAGCTCGAAAGCGCACGCGTGAAAAAAAAAGAATAATTTTTTTTATGCAAATAACTTTTCTACACGTGTATCAATGATTATGTTTATTTTCTCGTATAGGAATTAAATTTGGAGAATTCAAATGCTACGATGCTCTTATGTGTAATATACAATCTTGTAGGCTATGATTATTTTTTCCTCGACTAAACAGATACTTAATAACCTTATCTTGATTACATTACGACATCGACGTAGAATACACAGTAGGATGGAGCAGGTAACTATTCGTAAGAGGAGAAATAATTTAAGCAAAATTTATTTTTGAGCAAATGCGAGGCTCGGGCATAGGAGAATAACGGCTACGTGGGGTGGACGAGTAAAAACAATCGAAGTGAACAAAAGTAACGTAATCGATCGTGGGCGTCACTCGTAAACGTATTGTCGTAGCTGCTGGTATTACGCGAGGATTGCACCGTCATTTCGCTTGTATCGCTGGCAGAGAATGTTGATCGTAAAAAAAAAAAGTCTGAATGGTTTTCGTGAATGAATCACGGCAAGAAGACAAACCAAACCAAAGACTGAGATAATGTGAAAAATGTTGTGCGACGACAGTTAGCGAGAAATCCGTTCGCAATCAATGAAAATAGACTATGACGATACGTTCGAGGTAGGCTTGTGTGACACTTTTTTTTTTTTATAGATCTGATTCATTTTTTTCCAAATTTCACTACACCACCTCCCAGCCGTTCTCCTTTTACGAATTTACTATCTGCTCTGTGCCTTTGATTGTTTCATGATGCCGGAAGTCAGGTTGTTTAAAGGAGACGATAAGAGGAGCAGGGAATGTATTAAATATTCGTATCCGCCAGGTGATCCAGTAAAAGGCGAGGCGTAACTCGCTTTGTATTGCGATAACAAACAAGGCTCTCCTTTACGACCCTCTTCTTTATGCATACGTCACAACGCACATTCGTGAATGTATGTATATATGTATATATGTATATATATATATATATATGGATGGATTGTATGCGTATAGAAGTGCTTCAGTACGTAAACGCACAACGTGTTGTCAGAAGCGACCTTAGAGTCTGGGTACAGTGCCTTGTGTATAATTGTAGGTCCTTGGTGGGAAGCTGCGATAAAAGGAATCTCTTTCTTTGAATTCGTGGGAGAAAAAAATAATCACCGCGATCCCTCGAGATAACGAAAAATCAGTTGATTACAAAGTGATTACTTTAAAGTTTTTATTGAAATGATAAGAGAAGGCTTTGAAGCCACCGGGCTTGTTAATTGATGTATTGAAGAGCATTGGTAATAAATGTTTACGTAGACACGATTTAGAAATTGGATGAATGGAAATCAATTTCACACGGGCCAAATCTCTAGGTGGTTAAAACGCGTACAGTTGGGGTGTCCCCTTTTGGGCGATGCTGAAACGCTCATTTTCTAGCTTCAAAAAATCTATGGTATAATTATGTTCGCGTTTATTGCGATGAGAAAATAACGACACAGATCTCGTTTGCGTGTTTTGTGAATTTAATGTTCACTATGTTTAATTAATATAAATATCACGAACGAATGATAGAATGTTTAAATTTAATTTAAAAAGAAAAACTGAAATAAAGAATTGTAACTGCAGTGGTATTGTCAGAAATAACAGTAGTAATAAAAAAAAGAAAAAAAAATATCATACACTCCAAAACTTTATTGGATTGAACCTGTATTCAGAGAAAGAAATTTCTATGGATTGTGCGACTTGAAGATTTGCGGCTTAGTAATTATTTTAAAATGTCACTTAATTAGTTTGAAGATCTTTTGATTAATGTTGGTCCATATATTTGCAAGAAAAGTTCTATTAGAGAAGCCCTAGGTCCTGGAGAAAGGTTACCAATAACATTGAGGTGATAGAGTTAAATTTAATTTTGATATTATTTGAATGTTTGATTCAAAGCCATTTAAATCTCATTACTAAAGTTTTCTAGATACTTATTATCTGTAGGTATTATGACCTCTATTCATTATCAGTATTTCCGAGATTTAAAACATATCATCACAACAAATAATCTTAACATCGTCACCGAGAAAGAAAGAAGAAAAGGAGAACCGGAGCAGAGCACTCTCGTGAGTGCTGGATGAATTATGTACAAGTGTTTCAGCGTTGCATGAAATTTCACCTTTAGCGTTGTTAATTTAACGGCTGGGTTCCTAGACCTACTTTTATCTCTGTTCCACTCATGTAATTTGAATAGGTAGACTTAAGGCCGAAGCACATAAGATTCCATAAGCTATAAGCAGAATGCAGAATCCATAGTGCACGTGCACTGCTAACTTGACATGTTGAAGATTGTACTTATACGGTATGGATTCTGCATTCTGCTTATGGCTTATGGAATCTTATGTGCTTTTCCCTTTAGTCGGTAAATCCAGGCACTAATGACACTTGAGTGTATAATAGATTCGTGTAGAGTTGTATCCTACTCCAATGGAATAAATGATCCTGACATCTATTGACGAGTGAATACACTATGGTAAAGAAGGAATTTTCTTTTTGTTACACTGTCTGTCGATAACGTAGGAATGTTACGAGGACCAGTGTCATAGTTCCCGCGTTGAAAGTACGTGGCGCTAGTAGAAACTTGCAACGGGTGCAATGGCCATTCGTATAACGCCAATCTATAGAAGGTATAGAGGATAGGTTTAGGAACGTGGCGGGACAAAGGACGCTGTTAGCTGTGGCTCGCAGGCAGAGAGACGCCATATTCATTTGTCAACGGACGTCAAGTAGCGGCATATCGTATCCCAAGAGAAAATCGTGTGAAAGTACCCGCGCGAGAAGGCTGAACAATTAGAGTGTGCTCCAGAGCAAACATCTTTGACACCAAGAAGAGAATTTCGTACAAATATTCAAGAAGGAAAGTAGGGAGATAACGGAATATTCTTATTTTAAAAAAAAGAGAATACTAGGAGAGGAGTGCCAAGAGAAAGAAACCACGAGGAAGACGAAGAGAATCGGTTGGAAGCGTCCAATTAGTTTTCAAGAGAGAAAGAGAAATAGACAAATATAATTGTCTCGAGTGCATTCGAAGATAAAGAGAAAATTCGTCATGTCGAAGGAAGCAGTTAAACGCAAACGAGAGGAATACGAGATGCAGCTGTTTGGCTTTCACTCCCGTGCTGTTTATGCAAGACGTAAGACTGACGCCCTTTTCAACTTTCACTCAGCGTCTCCAGAACGGGAAAGAAAATCTCAAACAATCGGAGCATGCCTTTCAGATCGGTCGATTTTTCAATCGATCAGAACTATCTAGCACGCCGGACGAGTGAGCCTCTGGTGTTATGTGAATTTGCCATCATGACTAGAGTCACACTCGTCCAGCGTGCAGGATGCATTACGTCTTTTACAAAAAAAAAAAAAAATGGATCTGCAAAACTATTCGAATTTTCGTAAGGATTCTTTAAAGGATCCTTAATTATTCTTAAAACCGAGTCAGACATTTGTTCAGTAATTAACGTTCGACATTATGGCGTTGGTTTGCAATCAGACTCACGCACAATTATCTTGCGGTACTTGCCCCCCTCCCCCCCACCCCCCAATGCTATCAAATTCCCATTCCTAGAAATCCCGCCAACGGATCGACACACGGAATTCCGCGACTGATGACGCCGATGTGAACTCTTTTATTCCATGAATTCTTTCAGTGGAGGATATTGTACGGGAGAAGATTCGATCAAGATGCGAAAAATTAGCTGAATGCATTGAGAAGAAATACACACCGGATGAGGAAGCGCTCAGAGTTCTCAGAAGCGAAACTGAACGACTTATCAAAGTCTATCACGAGGGATGTCAGCCACACTTGAAGACCATATATGTAATTATTTATTAGAATTCATCGCGATCGTTAATCATCGTCGTTCCACGATGATTGATTAACGAAGACTCTTGTACGGTAATGAAAATAATTTTATGCCTGGATTTAGACGGCGACTAATAACTTTGTACACATTCCTGATAACGTTCTGTTGAACGAGGACAAATCTCAAGCTATTCAATATACGGAGGAGGAATTTGAAAAGATGAAAAGTACTTTGGAAAATTTACAGAAACGTACAAAGAGGGTGAGTGTCATTATGAATAATTTGATAAAATATTAAATGTCACTGATAATCATAATTATGATTTCGTTATAGGCCACGATCCTCAATGCAGCCTTGAAACAGGAAATGGAGGATTTGGAACAGTTTAAAAACTTTAAATCCATTGCTGAGAGACTTTGTAACGTTACGGAAAATGCAATTGAGTATCCTCAAGTTGATATGAAAATTGCTAAGCTTCAACAAGCGTATCTCGTTCTGGATAATCATGTGAAACAATTGAAAATGACATCGTACAAAGACAAGCACAATCCAAAGATTGATAACAACGAGCTCAAGAGTGTTGACTTGTTTGCCTGAATGCAATGAATTATTCAAGTTATGTTAACGTCCGGTGAAGAACCGTCGTATATTTTTTCAATTTTGTAAAATAACAGAATATATATATATATACATATATATCTTAAGATCGAGAGCCTTTACTAGGTTAATTTCTATTTTGAATTCCTATGCTGTTACTGTATCAGGTAGATCATATATCCAGTATAAACATGGGATCATATTAATTCACTTCCCCAAAACATTCGCTGAAAAATGAAACGAGCTACTGATAAACATTACGTCTACGTTTTTCAATGTCTTGACTGACGTTGGTAAAAACATTGCTGGCGCTGCTCTCAAGTTTCTCATGAAATGATCCATTCATCAGAAAAATAATTTTCTTTTGAAAGACTTGAAATTCCTTTGACAATTCTCCTCTCGAGTACACAAGAAGATCGCCAGATTTCGAGGACGTTGATGGGTTTTGGAAAATATCGTAGAACAAAAGAATTTTCTTGATCTGATTTCCAAATAGATTTATTCAGGGCAGCTAAACATTTGAATTTCAAATTTGAAATGATTTTGGTACCGGCCAAACACACTGCCGTGTCTCTGTTTCATACCTGGTGCCAAACTAGCATGAGATTGTTTGTGTAAAATCCAGGATACTTCTTTAAGATGAATCTGGATAATTTTTTTGAATCACTAAATGATGCTTTTTAATTTATTATATTAAATCCATCATGACGATTCTTTTCTTCAGGACGTTGGTTTTTGAAAATTCTTCGAGATTTTTTCTACAACCATGGACTTTGTGTATTGCCTACTTCATCTCTGTTGCTAGGTAATCAGCATAACTGAATGGCGGATGGTAGCCAGCATAAGGAATATCGACGCTGTCGCTTCTGAATGAAAGAACACCTGATTAATTAGATGCTAGAAAAAATTTGTTTAAATACTGTCTCTTACGTGGAAAGAATTAATGATCGAGGATTATACAAATTTGCGTCTTGGGGCATATAGGGTTTGATATTTGGAAATATTATTTTGGTAAAAATCCAATTTTCGCGAAGTATAAGCTTACACGTCGTTAAGATCTTCGTTAAAGCCAAGCAAAGCCTTTAAAAAAAAAAAGTAATGACAATAACACCATCGAAAAAGTAATAAAGACTACTTTAACACACTTTTGGATTTAGAGGATCATTTCCAGCGGATCTATAGCTCAAAGTTATCGGACGAGTTTCCAAAGTTTTCCAGCTGTGCGCTGAGCATAACAAAATACTTGTGTTTCAACCGTGCTTGAAAAAACTTTTCAAAGGATATTCAAACATGAAGGAAATTTTTGTTACTTGGGAATAAAACAGATTCAAAGTGAAATTCAGGTATAATTCGCACGTGCTGAAAATCCTGTATACTGGGAAAGATCCCCATGATACTATTTTCCCGCAAGATGAAATAAGGTCCTGATTTCACATCCGCAGGACGCTCGCCCCATTCGACACGTAATTTAGTTTGGCACTCGATCGATCCCATCCTGAATACATCAATTCTACGGAAATTGAACAAATATCGGAAACAGGAGAAACTAACTCATCCCAGCACATTTCATAAACGCTCTGATAATGCGACGAGTCAACAAAAGACATTGATCCAGTAAAATTCTTTTGAATATTTTTTTGAAAATATTCCACAATAACTTACAATTCCAGTTGTATTATTGAATAAAAAAGGTATTGGCCTGTGGGAATTGACGAGCCGGTATGAACTGGGAGTTGGGGTGGAACAGGCCCAACTCCACCAAAACGAGAGCTCTGACGCAACCTATCAGAAAGACGGTACCTTGACGGATCCTATTGATTTTTGGGGACGCGTGAAATCGAGAAACGCAACCGTAGGTGCTGATCTTTGGGGTCGCG
>JASANN010000633.1:93195-179624 GCA_031762395.1 Calameuta pygmaea | reverse complement strand
CTCTCTCTCTCTCTCTCTCTCTCTCTCTCTCTCTCTCTCTCTCTCTCTCTCTCTCTCTCTCTCTCTCTCTGCCTCTCCTACTACTGCGCCAAGACGAAATGACACATTAATTTTTATAACCACCTATTTTCCAGCAGTGTTGATCGTTATGGCTGGTGGATGTGCTGATCGTAAAGCGTCGGTCTGAGTTCGGCAGTCGATTGCGTTTAACGAAAATAAATGGAAATATAAAGTTTTCAGCGCGACCCGGTCCAGCCGTAAATTCCTGCGTGTAAACGTACCTACGTTTTCAGAGTTTTAAGTATTAACGAAACTCCTACTTGTGGCACGAGAATCTTCTATCCCCCTCTCCAAGGCGATATACGTCCCGGCTCCGTCCATCCGTCCACGAAGAAGCTTTTTCGCGAGTACCCCAAGGCTAGTATCCCTAGGTGGGAAGTCTAACTGCCTTTTTTTTTCCTTGGAGCATTTTTGGCTTCCTGGTCGTTGCCGCTGACACTTTTTACCGCCTTCGAGAAACGCGTCCCCAAGGATCCAAAGGTCCCGAGGGTGCAGGTAACACAAGCTGGAGTATCGCTGCAGCAGCGAGCTCGTAGGGATATGAAATGGCGTAAAATAAAGTGGCAGCAGTAAGGAGAATAGCGCAACAAGAAAAAAAGGGGGGGGGGGGGGAAGGCAGATCGACAAATTACATGCATCCACATGAAAGGTGGGATCCTTGGTAAATATAACCAGGAAACATAGCTTCTCGGCCGCGTTCCCGACACGCTCCACTTCTTCAACGTTTTTATACGTCGTACCTTCACCTGCTGCTTCCATGTTTTAATGCACCTCGAACCTCACCTAGCCCATCCCACGGTTCATTTAAATGAACGAAGATCGTCGCGAAAGTAACGCGTCACGCAGTCGCCGAATCGCTTACTCGAGTTCCGCAAGTACTTAGGTATGTATAGATAATAGGCATATCTATATTTTCAGGTGTTGAACTGCCAGAGGAAAGGGAAGCACGAGGACTCCGTTAAAATTAAAAATATTTTAAGTTAGCGCACTGCTGTATCCCGCTATACTAATTTAGAAATTGATTTGCGCGGTTGAATAGAAACGGATATTTTTCTAGAGTTCATCGGGGTAAAGAAAAATAAAACGAGTTCTAGTATGAGACTCTCGTGTGTGAATACATACCGTAACGTATTTTTTTTTCTTAACCTGATACCGATAGCAAAATTCGAGAACGACAACCTGCGAGAATCAACCTATGTTACCTTTGGCCGTCAAGGCTTCGTTCATGCATCCGCATGCCAGGCGGACGCCAGCCAATTCTTGTTTCACCGGGAATTGAAGAGCCGGGATGAACTGGGAGTTGGGGTGGACCAGGCCCAACTCCACTAAAGCGAGAACTTTGACGGAATTTATCAGAAAGACGGTAGTTTAGGGGATCCTATCGATTTTTGGGGACGCGTGAAATCGAGAAACGCAACCGTAGGTGCTGATCTTTGGGGTCGCGTAAAATCAGCGAAGCAACTGGAGGCGCGAACGGGAGCGGACGGAAACGGAAATGCACGGCCGCTCAGGCTGCTAGGTTATGGTAGACACGGTCGGAGTAAGCGTCAGGCAAATAGGGCGCGATACAGAAAACAGCTGATCGAGAACGTAACAGATCGAAATCCCTTGAGCAATTAATAAATCGGGAGTCCTTAGGGCCGAGACCCTCGGGTGGGCACTGCACTAGGGCACAGCACTGCACCTCCGGAACACTTACAGGAAATCCATAGGAATTCCTGGATATAGCGAGAACAACGCGAGAACTATACGAGAACTATACAAGCGAGAACTGTCTATGCCGTATTGAAACGCGGTTAGAAAAACTATCTACGGATAGCGCGGGAGCGCGAGCCAATTCGTGACACCTCGGTCGGTGCCCCGAGACAAACTAATTTTGGCAATAGCCAAATTCGGGAACTAATCATTCTGATTGGTCGAGATCCTCGTAGCCGATAACTCTTTCTTCCCTTCGAGTCATCCCTTTGAACCAAATCGAGAGCGTCCTTTAACGAACCGGTACGTAAGATAACTGGAGATCCTCCACGGCCGCTTCCCCAGGGCATCGGGCGACAGCTGAGCACCGCATCCATAACTCGGGCAGGAGGTTCCTGCGCTGCCCTTAACTTTATCCAAACCGTAACCTCCGCCCGCTCTACAGTCCTTTGCCCATCTCCAGCCGGGCGCTGGTATTTCAGCCGGGCTTCTGCCGATCCGTGGAGACGTCTCCGTCGGTTCCTCTGAGTGCTCTCCTCTGCCGGACAACTCGGTGCGTCGAGACTGTCTCCCTTTGGCAGATTCGAGCACCTCGACCTCCACTAAACTATAACGAAATCGTCCGAGAGCATTGGCAAAACTGTACTAACCAACCCGAGAGCATAGTTTCTGACCAGGGTGGCGACCCGAAGGGAGCCGGAAACGAGAACGTTATCTTTATCGGTAGCCAGAGTCGCCTTGTGACCGTGATTCGAAAAATCACATCACATTCCCTAAGATGCCCTGGATGATATAAAAAATATTAATATTCAAACAATTATACCAATTACTTTGATCACCATTGGGCAAAGCACCGCAAAAGACTTGAGAATCGTCAGATGAACGAATTCTTACGATTTTTTATCTTCGAAATTTTTGAAAAAGCAAATAGTCCTATTTTCAGAAAACGCTAATGCATTCTTTTTAATGCTCCAGGATGCGTGCATCAGCGAGGGAGCTGATTTCACAATCGTTTGCGTCCTCGAGGAAACCACAGATTCCTTCCTGTAGGATCATTCTTATTTTATACGGATCTTATGTAAATTTATTCAGACCAAATGCACCGACTGAAGTTAGCCTGCCTAACTAATTTCAATTACAGAACCAACTTCAGTCGGTACGTTCTTACTGAAAATTAACTTGCATACTCAATGCAATATCTAATATATTATTAACATTGTAGACGATATATTTGCAATGCTGATTATTAAAATGATTCTTTCGACAGAAATGCGCTATCATTACGCATATGACAGTCCTAAGGTACATACATCATTGTTGCATTGTACTTCGACTGGCAAAAGAAATTAAATTAATGAAAATACATTTTTTTTTTTTAAATACTATCATTACACAAAATTGATCGTTAAACAAAGTCCTCTTCATTGTTTTCAAGTTCAGCATCCTTAGAGACATTTTTGTATCAACGTACACGATACCTGATAATTTTCATAAGATTAACATTGTAAAAGGAATGAAAATTGAATAAAGCAAAAATATAATTACGAAAATCGCTGCACCATTGTGCCTATGAATTTAATTTTTCGTAATCGAAGACATCCGACATTTCGGTAGCTTAAAAAAAAATTGAAATTTTCAACAAAAAAAAAAGATACATTTTTTGTTTCTTGACTTACGGTACTCGAGCCACTTCTACGAAATTCGGGTAATTTCTCATCGTCATATTCCTCGGACATAATATCCTTAGGTATTATATCCATATTGTCATCGAGCTACGGTTAATCCTTGTATAATTTATACAATAAACTTTTAGCAATATTCACGTGTTTACACCTTCTGATCGGGATAGGCGAGTACGAGAAGAATTAAAGCAGCGCACGCAACGATAAAGACGGTTAAAATTGTTGCAGCAATAATAGTCAAATGGCGTCTCCATCTTTCCTGCACGTAAACAACCATTAATTCGTTACTCTATTTATAAATCATAGAATTTCAAAAGATGTCACGATAACCTCCTTACCTCCCGAAAAGACTCTATCCTTGTCTCGAAAGGATTTTCATATGCATACCTCATCCTGTCAAAGTCGCTAAATACGTAAAATCGCAAAAAAGACGCAAGAAGTACTTGAAAGTCGCAAGAGTCGAAACCAAATATCGAGAGGCCCATACGCAGTATTTATTGTTAATTAATTTTAAAAAAGATTACAGAAATACATAGAGTACCCAAGAAAATGTCATCATCACAAAATATATATTTGAGAAATAAAGAGAAATTTTCAAAACGCCATAAAGACTCAGTGCCGTGTGCATCAAGTATGAATTATTGAAGTTTACACTCATCTTCAGGATATTCTATCGATTTAATACCATGAAAGATTTCTCGCAAAGACATTGCCACAGCTTGGTCGTCGGTCTTATTAAAAGAATTACTTCTGGAGCATGCAATCAATCTTGACGCAGCAGGATGACAACGGGTGTCATATGATGAGGTTAGATTTTGAAATCTGAAATCTTCATTAACGAAAGTAAGAAGTGTCATTGCTGCACAGTCAAGGATCTGATCGTTATGATAAATCGGTCGAATCTTCTGAAAACATTCCGTAATAACAGCATTGATCCATTTCCAATCTTCCCAATCATCGTCATGATCAATTCCACGAGCATCCAAATAATTCATCAGGGAAACGCGGTACCTTAAATTAAAGAAAAATATATTAATTGAAATTCGATGCGACTGGCCGTTTATAGTTGATGAACATCGATTGATCGGTATGAGTGAAATTTAAATTGAATAATTAAATAAGATTTTATACTTACCCCCATAACCAGGGATTATTTCCGATAATGACCCTCTTGAGATTAGGCATATAATTAAAAGCGGTCCAATCAATGGACGGTATAAGATTCCCATCGAAGTAGAAGTTCTCAAGATTTCGTAAGGATTTATATACATCAACTTCGAAACCGACAATCGAATTGAAGGAAACATCTAACGTACGTAGATTTGTTAAATCCTTAAACCATGTGGCATAAACATAATTTAAATTGTTTCCATGGAGATCCAAAGTTTGCAAATTACGCAGACCCGTAAATGCATTAGGATCTATAGCAGCCACTTTGGAATTATGAATATCCAACGATATTAAAGTTTGTCCAAATCGAAAGAAAGCGTATCTAAAATAAGAATAAGAGAGCAACGTTATCTTTTTAATGATTCTAAAAACAAGCGCAAAATAAACAACGCAAAAAATTACCCATGAATATACTGAAGATTAGAATCTTCAAAAATGATTTTTTTAATATCTCTAGGAATCTTGTCGACAACGTTTAGATCGGATAAATTCTCACAGTGATAAGTCGCGTTAGCAATCATGCCAAAAGGAAACCTGGTACAAATCTCATCGTCGCCATGGACGACACTCTGCAAAAATGCACAGAGCACTAGGAAACAACTGTATTTCTGTAGCCACATAGTTCGGCACTTCCAAATTTCATACTGTCGTAAAAGTTCGATTCAACATTCTAAAGGAGCGCGGGACATAATTATTATCACACAGCATCCGGATGGGTGGGCGGACGCATCCTTGCCGCTTTTTCCTCTGAGATAATAAAATCAGTGCCATTACCTAATGACCCTGACAATAAAAATAAAGATAATGCTCCATTAACGAACTGCATTTTGAGTATGATAAAAGGCAAAAAAAAAAGTATGATAAAACAAAAATATAAATCAGCGTTTAATATACTCATTGTTAAGAAGTATTCCGGTAAGAAAACCACTTTTATTGTCGCAATTCTTCGCTTCGCTTACATAACAGTTACTAATAACAGTAAATTGTAATTGGATAATGAAAAAGAAGATACACAAATTTGGACCGTTTCATTTCGAAGGAAGAATAAATTGAAAGAGCAAAAAGATAGCGCGGGTCATAACACGAGGCGGCAGTTCAATATTCCATAAATCTGGCAAAACTTATTGTCGTACAAAAACATGATGTATACATTATTATTTTAGTATATCGAATGTCCTTGGACAAATAACTGTAACATCAGGATAACGAAATTTATGATAAGGTGTTGAAAACCATACAAGACGCATCCTTTATTTTTTGGTATATCCTGTTGCGTTGGAGCAAGATGAGCAGGTTCGGGCGCAGGTGCAGGTGCACGTGGATCATTACTTCCGGGTGAGAATTTTGATAGAGCAAAGGAGTCGTTCGTACTCCTGAGACCCTTGGCCAAATTTTCCCAGGACATCGGAGTGGTGTAGTCCTTATGGTCCTTTCCAAAATCCAAATTGCTCGAGTACGAATACTTTTTCTTCTTTTCAGGTGAAACAGTCTTCTTTCGTGTTTTATCAGGAATCTCCATAGAACTCGCGGTGGCGACACTGCTTTTTGTAAGATGCAATTCTGTAACAATAAATCATTATTAATCCCCATAAGAAAAACCTACCACAATCCCCTAGAAATGAATGGCAGAAGAAAACCTAACCCTGAAGTCGTATCGTCCCCTCAGCCTTGCCATAGGCATTTTCAGACGAGCAGGTGTAACTTCCAAAATCACTAAGCTCCAGGCTCCTTATCGTAAGGTTCAACTGGTATGAATAGATATTAGCAGGAGTTTCACTCATCTGATATTTGTTGTCAGGCAGCAATTTGACACCTAGAAATAAAGAGAAATTCGACAGATAAGTATCGCTGCTCTGAAATCCATTGAAAAACGTACCATTGTTCTTGTACCAGGTATTGAGAGCCTGTGGCGAGGACTCCGCGTAGCACTGAAGAATTACGTCACTGTTAGCAGGAGCAGCAACCAGCTGACTGGCGACTCTGACGAGGGGTTTAACTGTAATAAATTTAAAAAACCCAATTCACATCTATACGAGCCAAACAGTCCTGAGTAATCGACTTACAGCGTACGTGAACGAAGTATCTCTTGCTGACCGATGGTGGTACGCCATTGCTGGCTATACAGAGATAAGATCCCATTTCCTGTCTGAGAACTCCAACGAGGTGCAGTTCCTCGCCCTCGAATATCTTCACTGTTCAAAGCGACAACCCCAAAGAATAATCAATCAAGAAGCAGGAAGCTCAGATTGCACGCATTCGCGAAATTGCATTGGCCAAGAGTTGAGAAAGGCTATGAGGAATGCTTTATGGGGGGGGGATGGGACTTATGGGGGTGCATACAGCTGAGAGGATAAGATTGTAACCGTAAGACATCAGCATTGCCGGTTACCTAAGATTGAGTGGATTAAAACGAGTAAACACTGAATATTGCATCGTTCGCGTATTCACGAATCAAGAACAAACAAGCGATCGATCAAAGTCAAAGAGAAAGTACGTAGCTATTAGTGGATAACTAGATCAAAGTAGATAAGTAGGTGCGATAATGAAATCCCGTATAGACTACGTCAGAGATGATCGGGCAATCACAAACGAAATGGATGATAACAGAGACACACCTCGTTTCGTAGAGGAATGTTCCTCTCGTAAAACAATATCACGTCCATCCTCCCTTCGCCATGTGACATCCGGTTCCGGAATACCTGTTGTTCTGCATTTTAGCACGACGTCACCCCCCTCTTTGGTGTTCATGTCATCCACGGAATCTTCATCCAGATCCATAATATCCGGTGGGATAACGACAGTCATATATCCCATCTGAATGAAACATAAAGGGGTTAATAATATTCCGATTGATTAATCTATCAGTCATCTGGATAATCTCACTTGACTTTTCATGGGGTCCGTGTTCACTTGACACATGTACGTGCCGGAGTCGCTGCGTTGAACATTCGTCACATGTAGCTTCCACGTGTTGTGTCCATTGTGGGTAACGAATAGTCGTGGATTGTGGGCGATCATGTGGGTGTGAATAGCCAAAATGGCGCGTGAATCGGATTTGATCCAAACGACCTACATGTCCAGATAAGAGAAAAGCCGTGAGATCAGATGATTTCAATGATGATGGTCGCCGCGATGGAAACGGGTTGACACTGATTTCAATTTCTCAATATAGCAGGGGACGGGCTGGTCGGGATTTTGGGGGTGGCGTTGCGTTCGTAGGGGAATCAGAGTGCGTGACGAAGTGCGAGAACAGGGTGGCTGAATGGTGGTATCGGTGGTGAACAGAGGGCTGAGGGATTTCGGATATACGGAGCTGAAAAATTGAGTGTTTAGAGAGCGCGTCGGGTTATAAAGGCGTTTATCGGAATTCGAGCGGACAATGGCTGGAGCGTAGGCACGGGAAAGGGCGAGAACACGCATGCACACTCAGGATTCGAAATAGCGAACCAGCCACCCTTCTAGCTCGCGCATGGCCGCCACCAAGAGGAGCCAGCAGAAGAGAGGAGGAGAGGAGGAGAGGAGGAGAGGAGGAGAAGAGGGCCAGAGGCCGTCGGGAGCCCGATCTGTCATATTTCAGGCGGAGCCATTCACCGCCGCGCGAAAAAGCCTTTTAAATTCTGAACAAAAGGCCTCACTCGAACCGTGCCAATAGAATTTAAGGTGTGCATATATAACGCAGATGGAGTGGTACCTTATGGCGGCTGATTCGACCTGTCAGGAATCTATTAAACATTCAACGAGACCGAAGATAAGCATACTGAATAGATCTGAAGATGAGAATTGGATAACCCAAAATTGTCAGACGATAACATAAAATTGCAGGGAATAAAAGATAATAGGGGAAGAAGATATATAAAAAAAATCTATAAAATTTTCATTAAAGTTAATAACATTGAGAAAATTTCTAATATTGACTGCTGTCAATTTAAAAAATTTCACAAACATCGCACGATATTTCAGATAGAATCAATTGGTCGAAGATGTCAATGAGATCGATAAAAACTCATCCCTTCGACTTCAGACAGATTCAACCGACAAGTCAGTCCGAAATGAATCTTGAAACAGCGAAAGGATGCGGAAATGGAATACGGAGGGGGGAGGCAGACAAGTAGGGGATAGAGGATGTCGTGAAGGGTCTCAAGCAGGAGGGTCCTGAAGGAGCGAGGATGCCGACAAGTGGTAAGCCCTGGTAACAAGGGACTACGTGAATCAGATCCCCTCCAATCTCGAAAAGCTCAAGTAATTGGGTATTTGTCGATCCAGTACCAGGAGGAGTTCGGTCATTGTTGTTTTGCCAGTTTAAGCAGACTTAAGAAATGCCAGTATGATCCACCGCGAGTGCCATAACAATGTGACAAAAATTAATGAGGTAAAGCATATCCAAAGAAAGAGAGAGAAGAAAGCTAGATTTTCAAAAAGTCGACATAAAATGTCGACAAGGCGAGTTCCTAATGTAATATTAACGTCACTGATTTATGACCCCTACATCCTCTTCACCCCTGCAACCCTGGCGCGTCCCGCCGGGACTACGCACGGAGGACCCTCCGAAGGGACAAGTTGGGAGGGAAACAGACTATCCGGGGTCGTTTGGTTAGGGGGGTAGGAGGCAGCAGAAACGTTTGCCGTTGTCATCGTCCCGGGCGCGCAATCAAACCACGAGTTGCGGATCCGCAATCTTCCTCGTGGGGAAAGTGAATTATCCAAACTGATAGTATCGGTCCCGAAGGAAGCGGTACGCGAAAAACTCCGAATAAGAGAAAAAAGCTGGACAACTTAAACTCCTTGGAAATTGAATCTATCTGAAGTCAAGTTTTTCTCCTCTTTATGAAAGAAGGGAAGCCTCCCCCCGTCAGTGTGCTTATCCACGGGACCAGGCGCCTTTTTACATCCCTCGTGTCCCAGACAGTGCTATCCAAGAACCCTTCGACATCACAATAAGGGATGATTGTAACCTTGTACGACTGAAGATGGTTGACCACGCAGGTGAAGGAAACGTCGCGACCCTGGGTAACGGTGTGATTCTCCAAGGGTGCCAAAAATTCCGGCTGGGGTAATAACTTCGAGAGAGTTTCACCTGAAAGGGGAAAAAAAGAATGAGTATTTTATAGACTTGCTTTATGCCATGGAGGAAAAAAAAATGAATGAAACGCAGTAACCTCCATTGACAGAGGATTGACCTTTCGTGGTCTTTTTAAGGAGCCAACGAATCTGCCATCAAATCCAGAAAAGTACTAATGTTTTTATTCATAAGCAACGTTTGTTTTTTCACCCTTGTAGGGCGAGAATGTGTCAATCGAGTGAACCACGTGGGTGCTTCCCCTGGCAAAGAGCTACCATCGTCTCTGCAGTCATGGAGTTCTTCCTATTTCAGCCCGTGACTCCTATTTTTTTTTTATAGCGGCAATAACGTTTTTACGTTTTACGATCCGACAAACCGAGAAACTGATTCTCGGTGGTTGGGTGACCTACCCGAGGGACATTCTTAGGACGTTCTAAAGACGTACACAATGTACTGTAATTTAATTTGTAAGTAGGTATGACTAACGTATGCAAATAATGAAGATTTTCAAAATGCTTATATTTTTTTTCAAAGTTCACTGACGCAACCTACTCTCTATTGGAGTACCACAGAATAAATATAATTAGCAATACCGAAGAAGTCACTGACGTCAACGAGTAAATGGAAAAAAAAGAAATATGCCAGAAAAAAAGTTCAAAAAGCCAAATACTCGAGGTAACCGAGACGTGTCTCCCGTGGGACGTCAATTCCAGATGCACCAAAAAATTGGCGAGTGCAAAATTTCTACAATCAATATGGTTTCCTCCTTGGTAATTTCTAAATGCACGTCGTATACGTTAAAATTACTATGCATACGCGTACAAAAGAATACTAAATTGAAGCTGCACCTTGTGCACGTACTGATATACCGTCTACGTTCACCACTAACAACATAACCGTGCTCCGAGTCTCGTTGTACACGGTGGGCGAATATTTAATAAATTCTGCAGTAGTTAGAAAGGGAAATAAAGAAAGGAGAGAAAGAAAAGAGAAGCTCCCCGTAGTGCCATTTCCATTCTTTTCTAACCCATCGGCTGGAGCGTGCATACCAAATGCCCGTAAATTGTGTGAATATCAACGATGATAAAAAAATTCTTTTTTCTCAACTTACAACCTTTGAAAATTCAACACGCAGAATCCGAAATTCGACTTTTGGCCATAACTCGACGTCAAGAAAAATTCAAAGCAAATGCTTGTACATCTCGTTAGTGATAACGATTACAAACAAACCGGTGATTAGCTTTGCACCCTTCTTTGCACCCACGTACAACTTCAACTTTCACTACCTGGCGTCGACTTACCGAAGCCAGAGTAAAGAAAGGCAGTGATGAGGATGCAGAAAATAACGTCTCGTGACTCCATCGACGTGGACCGGCCATGGGCCATGGATCTTCTGCAAGATAAAAGAGGAGAAAGAAAAATTACAGCAACATCACACAAATGACGCAAGTCGATCACGACTTGCGATCACGACGTAGCGTGTAATTCGACATGGCATAATGCGTGCGAGTTGCCATTTGCCTAATGTAAAAATGATGCGTGAAAAAAAAAGAAATTAGTTTTCGAACACGCGGCAAGAGGAGTAATGAAAGGGACGGTGAGATAGTGTCAGGCTCTGGTGATGCCGTAAGGGATGAAACTGGCAGACGTAGGAAGAGGAAGAGACGACGGGAGACGGGGCTGGATATGGAGCGGCGAGGCGAATCGCGTGAATATTAACTCGACAGTTGGTCGCCACATAAACGCCAACCGTTGATATATCCAGAGAGGGTGGTCTCAACCCCCCGGTCACCCATTCCCGGCAGCGCAATAATACTCGAATGGTGCTGCGACCGGTCTACTCGTTTCACTATGCCGGAAAAGCCACGTATGTGCCCGAGTCTCGGCAGTCAAATGAAAATTCTGCTTGCGCTGCTCGCGCCCCTAAACTACACTCTTAACCAGCACCAGCATCCACGACGACCATAATTCTGGGTTCCTGCTCCTTGCGCATCCTCGTTTCGCCCTTTATGACTCTGTCCCTGCGTCCAGTAAGTTTAAAGGCAGCGGCAGCCGTCAAATACAATTTCAAAACACTACACACGCACACGAAAGTCGAAATATCAGTAGACCTCTCGTCACGGAAAACACCCCTAAAAACGTCCATCAAGACAGCCTGTTCCCTGTGCCTGGTATGTTAAAATAATAACAGAGAGGTTGAAACTCGTCTTGAGTAGCCATAAAAATTGTAAAACGTTTACAGGTGATAGGGGGGGATAAAATAAAAATGAGAAGAAAATCCGTCAGCCTGTACTCACTGATCTTCGATCCGTTCTACCGCGAGATATTATTACTTGCTCGGGGGCTAAAAGTGGGCACTCCTTTACAGCCTCATTCTATCCCTATACAGTATCCCGTTACGCCATCATTCCCACTCACCCTGAGAAACTATACACCGAGTTGAAACTTCTGTCCGTGTATACATGAAGCGGGATTATTTATTGGGCCCATGTAAATTAAACGTTCTAGCAGCAATTACATGACGATTTAATCCAGTCCGCGATAGCTGCTTTTCCTGCACGCCCCATGAACACGCACAGAGCCACGGACCCTACACAGGATCTACCAATACCTTTCCGACTAGTACACTGTGGTTAACGAACTCTTAGGGATGCCGGTGCTTCTGCGGTACTGAAAGCATCCGTGTATAGCAGCCTCCGTTTCTTCGCCAAAGAAACAGAAGGGTAGTAAACGTAAAGGGGAAAGCACCGAAGAGCGAGCTTGAAGTTCCAGAGGTAACTTTAGGTACATCCGACTCTCGCTTTGGATCCCTCGAGAATCATCCTCGTCTTGGGAACTGGCCATTTCTTTTTTTTTTTCATCCTATCCCACCACACTGAACTTCGACCCCGTACACGTTTTCCAAGATCCTTCCCCCTTCCTGCTGCACCAGCCATAGTCGCCACTTCGCATCTCCTTGAATTCTCCGAAGAGAGACTTTGGCTACTCGCGAAACTTCTTCCAAGGCTATTTTCCAGGGTTGAAATCGATTGGACCCCTGAGGTGTGAGGGGAGCGAAGGCAACCCTCTACGTATAGCTCCGTACCATCGGAGCTCCATGGTTCCATGGCTCGATGGCAGTTGTCGAGTTATGGGCGAGTTTCGCCTCGGCGACGGTGCATTTCTCGAGACAAATCGCTCGCCCACTTCTCCGGCGATGCTTTGAGATATCGTTGGAGGAATAGTGCCATCCAACCGGGAGCAGCTGACCGAGTTAAGGATATGAAAAAAAAAAAAAAAAGAAAAATACACGACTAGGGTACTCGGTCTGAGCTACTGTAAGACCTCACGGAGCTCTGATCCAACTGGACACGGACCAATGTAACAACTGGTATCTACAGCGAGTGCAAATAACGGACTGAAAATCGATATGGGAATTATGCATGGGCTACTTTCATTCCGTGATATAGTAGGATAACGGCTTGTCAAAGGATATGAAGGTAAAGTAGCTGAAGACGAGAGTTGTAGAAAGGTACTCTTACTTCAAACCTTAGTCCCATGGGTGGTGGGAAATCGGCTTACAGTGTCGTAAGGGATAGGTAATACCGTCGTTTTCATGAGATTTGTCCTTCTTTTTACATGATTTTTGAATAAGGCCCATTCGCTAGGGTAGTCGATAACGGGGATTCCCAGGACCCAAATCCTGACTCGATGTCATATGAAATCTCGAGAGTGTCTTTCGTAAGTCGGGAGGGGAGACGTCCCGTGCAAAAAAGAAAACATGGAAGGACGCGCAAGAAACAGGAAGGGATCGACACAGTTTTTTTTTATCGTGACACTGAGATTACAAGATCCTCCCGAGCTTGAGGATTTGAGGAAGAGAGAGGGGGGTCTGGGTATGGGGGAGATCTCTGGAGAGCGTCGAGCTTTCCCGGAAGGTTCAAGAATAGAGGACCTGAGGGAGACGGAAGTAAGGGTGTCAAGGAAAAGGATCTAGATCTTGCGGCTACCCAAGATCCAGAGATAGAGGGAGAACGGGTCAAAGAGAACGACAGTGTTGAAAGGAGGGGCGGGAGGGGGGACAGGGCAGGGTGAGAGAAAAGCAAGTTAATCCAGGAATGGGACAGAAACCTCCAAGAAGTGAATTTCCACTGGTACCAACTGAGACCACCGGAAGGGAGTGTGTTAAATATTGTAAGAACCGGCGAATAGCCCAACTCATGGTTACCAAGCTTCCGGTTTCCGTCCAAGGGAAACGCTTGGCTTCCGGTGACAGCCCAGGAGATTCGCTGAAACGGAAATTCTTCGGAGAATTATCACCTCTCGCGACTGTCTCATCTTAAATTTCAAGAATATCTGAGAGATCATGCACACGCGTGCTCTGGAAGATCTTATCACTCTTGTCACCCAAAGATGACCCAACTCTACCGCCAAGACACCCTCCTGAGACAGAACAAAGATAAAACTTATATAAAAAAATATAATACAGCAAATCGACTATCGATAAAACAGTGTTCCAAGGGAATTCAACGTGAAAATGGCGAAACCAGTGAGAACCACGAGACTCGGTAGAATTCCGGAAGCTGCAACAAGCTCGCTCAGTAAACTCAGTTTGGGAAACTTAAGGATTGCGGTTTAAAGCGTCTGCAAAGTTGCATCTGGAGCTACTCTGTTTCCTAGCGGAAACTGCATCCTTTCCGCAGTTAAACGTAGTTAAAATAAGTATCGTCGCCCTGGACCTAAAATCTAGTGAGCTCAAGACGCGTATCCGAAAGACGTGCTCGTCGAGATGCTCTGGGCATCCGGCATCCTCAAAAGTAAAGATGTAGAACGATTGTAATCGACACGGAGAAAAGGAGGTCAGTTGCCAGCGGTTTTACTGGTAAATTGCAACGACCTGCAACGCCGTGAGGAATAAGAAGAGGATGAAGGACCAAGAGGACAGAGAAGCTGAGTGGCCGAGGTAGCCGGCAAGAAAGAGTACATTTGTAAAGAGGCTTATAGGTGGCAGATAAGTTGGCACGTGGCTGGGAGCACTTTGCACCGGGTCTACGCGAGAAAATCTCATCCCCTCGAATACACCCCTGTTGCCACCCCCACCTCACCCCTGCAGCTCGCGGCTTTCCGGTACCCGAGTGGGATTAATGCATTCAGCTTCGAGAGGCTGTATTGTGCAGTACCACACTGATCCCCGTTTTGTACCTACTAATGCCGCCCGATACACTCGCGGGCGACCAATAGGAGACCGAAAACGCGGCCACCATACACTCCATGCGACCCGAAGCCAATTCGTACAGGGAAGATATAGAGAAACAAAAGAAGAAGAAGAAAAGGCAGCGTCGAATTAAATTCCAAGAGCCCAAAGTGACGTAAGATGCCGATAAAATTCCAAAAATCTCTTGTTCCCGAAACCCTGAAAGAGGACCAGCGAGATTTCATGAATATCCGACATAAGAGTCTCGTAAACAAGAACTCGAGAATTGAATATCCATACTGCACAAAAGAGCTGCAGGCTGCAGTCGCACTTGCCACCGGAAACGGCTGACTCTATACACCGGCAGATCTCCAGCCGAATATATACGCATGCATACAGATACTCCTTATCAGTGGGGTAATGGCAGGTACGAACGAGCAGAGAATAAAAAGCTAAGAAACTTGACTAACCGATGGCGGCCATGATTTGGCCCCGATGCGTCATAGAAACGACACAGGAAGCTCGTTAACTTCTACCCGGAGGGTCAGGATGCGCAGGCATGGTCCAGGACTCGGGTATTCTGGAAGACCAGATATGCAACATGGACAAGGTGGTAGCAGCGAATATACCCTCTGTACAGAATATTTTTCTCCCTTTTTTTTTTTCTTTGCTTGCTTCAACGTCAAGAAATTTCTCGGTTACCTCCTCGTCGTTATAGAAATTCCTGGACCAGTTTGAAAGACGCTGGACGGGAGGTGGAGTAAACGCCAACAAAACGAGAGGGTTGCAAACGAGCAAGGTAACCAATAACCCTAGCCATCGTTCAGTCTGCTGTAAACTTACCCTTGTTTATTACCGGAGCGCTACTCAATCCCCACTAGCCGCAAAGGGAAAAACGTCCACCCCCTGCACTCCTCCCGTGACGCTAAATTTCCCTAGTCAATTTTACTAGGAAATTTAACTAAATCGATTCGAATCATCCCTTATGTATTAACCAAAGAATCCAAACAGAAAATGGTTACAATTGTAAAGTTGTCCAGGTCCGCTCCGATGCACACTGCTACTACTGGCTAACTCTACGCTTTGCCTAATCATCCCCCTCGGCCAGTACGTGCCCCCATAGATGAAACGCCGTATGGTATTATACCTATGGATTAAGCATGGTTTATTTATTTAGGATTTTGCAGAGTGTCCAGTCCCTCCGCTGCATTCGACCGCGTGTGCTCTATCGCGTTCAGCTGCGATTTTCTCGCCTTTGAGATTCTGTTTGCTTTGTCAGGTTGCGAATTGGATAGAGGAGAGAAGAAAACGAAAGATAAATACCGAGGAGAGGTAGCGTTTGATCTGAAAATTTACCGGCGATAAAAATTAATGATAATAATAAAATAGGGGTGCGAACGAGACTAACGAGTATATCGAAAAAAACCAATAATCTATATATTATAATAATAATGACGTAACCATACGTATATATCGTGAGGTACGGTATCGTCCGACTCAGCCCATATTGACTCAATTAGCATCAACAGGGTATAAACAAAAGGGCCCGCAAACAATTAGTCCGCTATTAAGGGCTCCGTGAGGGTAAGTAATCGTGAGGCGAGAACGGAGAAGTCGAGTAGCCGTGAGATGAGAATGAGAATGGGAGGGTGAAAGAGGAGGAGAATGAGGTGAGTCAGTTGGAGACGGCGGGTGGGGGGGGGATAGGCCGTAGTAACGAGCCATTACTCCTACCATTATATGGGGGATGAAATTACTTTAGAATTTCAGCTGTTAAGCGAGTTACGGCACAGGGGTATATGGAAAGCGGTAACTGTGCAGTACCTGCTGGGGATTCAGCAGTTAAGAGGACGAAGAAAATTAAAGATCATTAAAAATTATTAATACGTGGAGCAACTTAGCTTGAGGGAAAAGAAAACAAACCCTTAGAATTCGTAAGCGAAAGCTCTTATTAGCGCCCAGTACATTCCGTCTGATTATTTCTATTGATTCCGAAAGCCCGCCGATTGGAGCTTGTCAAACACTCTAAGCAAACAGCATGAGCTTTTTTTTCAACAGAGAATGAAATTTGGAAAATATTTTTTTTTTATCGATATAGCCCAATCATCCGATTTGAAAAGGCTAATGTTCTGTAACCAAAGTAATAAAACATTTAAATGAATTTTTTTTGCGCAATCCAAACTATATTATACTTCTTGTCCGTGTATAACGATTTTAACGATACTTCGCTTTATAGCGGCAGCACATGTTTCCGCAGTGCAAATAATAAACTGATCAAAGCAATAACTGCTGTCACTTGAAACAAGCATTATTTACCTGATTTGCGTATAGTATATTCGAATTAATTCAATCAGATGAGAATCATTATAACTGTACACGATGACACACAAGCCGCGTTAAATCGAATGGAGCATATTTAACAGAAATGAATTTGACTGAAAATAAATTTCACTTGACTCATGAAAAATTGAATCAATCAACATTCTCCCCCCCCCCCCCCGTGTCTATACACAATCATAAGCACACAAAGTATTCCAGTAAAATTTCACCAGATATAATTGCGAGGCAGCCACTAACTAGCAGAAGTCAGATTAGCATGAGCGATAGCGAAGAAACTTTCCCATTAACGACTGTTCGCGAATTAGCCGCTCTTCGGCATCCCTCTAACCACCGATTCAAAATTTCAACCCCTAGCCCAATCCCCTGTCAATGGCAAAGGAGCACAATGGCCCCGCCGTACCCCTCGCCCAAAATGACACGCAAAGACGCTCTTCTGACAAAGACTGAACGGCAAAGTTATAATGACTCGAAAAGCCGCCACCCTCCCCCTCGCCGCCACCGCGACTACCACCCCCTACAATCACCGGGTATATCCGTCCGTCCCCGCGGAAGACACTTTGACGTTAATAGGACACGAAGTAGATACGCCGCATTACCAGACACGCGAACCGACCCCGCCGAAAACTGGATGACAGACGAATTGACGCCCTCTCCCCAGGAATAACTGTTCTCTTTACAAGGGGTTTACTCACCACTGGGAGTCCACCAAAGCCGATATGTATGATTTAGAGTCGTCGAAAAGCCCCAAGACGCCAGGACGACCGGTGGAGCATAACTGTTGCTCCTGGATGGGCTCTTGGGTCTTGTCGATAGAAATTCCTGGAGGGGGCCCTGGTACCCCGTTACTTCTAAGTCAGAGGATAGAGTCCCTTTGATCAGGGTCGTGACGGAGAGCCGACGACAGGTTTAAACTTCGTCAAGGGTGAAAAGGGTCCTCGTTTGAATATCACTTTCTCACACTTCCGTTGACCTCAAGGGTTGACGAATGCTAAGGGTGGCCGTGGCGATCGTGCCGATGGCCAAACCAACTCTTCGACTCGTTTGCCCCGTTCTGGCTTTCGCGCCTTCGCGCTTTCACTCGTGCGCAAGCTCAGCGAACGCCAGGCGCAAGCTCAGCCCTAACCATCCCACCCTCCTGACCGATGACGCCGGATGACCGATGTACTTTGTGAAAGCCAGTGTTACGTAATCGGATAAACTATTAGAGTAGTAATTATATATATATAAATATATATATATATGGCCAGACATAATAAATCCCATCGTTACAGCATCTTGTTAAGCTTTATTAGTAGTGCTTGCAATTACCATCGTTCGTCAAGCAGGCACCACCCTTAACTTCGGGGCGTCGAAGCTATCAAAGAGAAATACAATGTTATTGTTGGTCAGGACTGTTAAATGTAATTGACAACCGTGAAATTACTTAATTCGAACCAATCGAAAATGAAAATCGATTTGTGGATAAAGACGCAGAGACTCCTCGGGTGAGTCAAGATTCAAGAATCCCAACTGACAAATCGACAGACGGTAATCCAGCATGGCTGGAAGATCGACGCGAGGTACACGAGTCGAGCTCAGCCGATAGAATCCATGATGATGATAAAACCAGCTCCGTGAATAAATGGCGCCCCCGGAAAGTACGCAGACTCAAACGGGGCGCGTGCGTTTCCGAAACGTCGCGACGAATTTTCCAAGTTCAGTTCGCGAAATAGCGTCGCCGCGACGCGTCATCCAAGAGATCCTATGACGCGATCCAAAAACAAAAAAAAGTAAGACAAGAGAAGAACGTACGAGCGCGCAAGGAAAACAGCCAAGAGAACAATAAGAAAAATCAGAATGACGATAACCAAAGGATTCGAGGCACGTTAATCGCGCCAGTGACGATAAAAAAAATCACGTGACTAAAAAAAATTATTAAAAAAAAATGGTAATGTCCTCTCACAATCTTACCTATTGCAAGAATTCAACGGGACGCTCAGATTCATTGATGCGTGTGCGTCGCGACGTCCTCGGGAAAGTGTCGCGACGCTTACGTCTTCGTGGACACTCGTGAACGGGACGATGAAAGCAATTGGACCTAAAACCGTACAGTTAATAATAATGAACACATACGGTTTCCCATCATAAAATGACACGGTACCACCATGCCAGCATGATACTGCTCTTCCTCGGTACGACGTACCTCCTGCGCGCGGAGACGTCGACGTCCAGAGGCGTCCGTCTGTCTAACAAGGATGCGGAGGGTACACGCTTCACCAAGGATACGGTGCAGAACGTGACGACGGTGGTCGGACAGACGGCGCTATTACCGTGCCGAGTGAAAAATCTACGCGAACGGACTGTGAGTCCCTGTTACTCGTATGAGAATTATTTGAATGTCAAAAATCTTCAAAGTGCTGCTTGGTGTGTAAGGCATAGAGAATAACGTTCATACAAATTTATATATATATATATATATGTATAATCCAGAGTCACGTAGAAGCTACAGGAACAAAAAGATAATAAAATTAAATTTTACATATAGATATAGCTAAGCGCAGGACTCTTCTTGGACCTCGTAAAATTTCCATAGCCACTGACAAAAAAAAAATAAGTTAAAAAAAATGGAAAAACGAAATCGTTAAAAATCGGCAGGTATCCTGGATGCGAAAACGTGATCTACACATCCTGACCTCGATGAGCTTCACGTATACGAGTGACGCCCGATTCACGGTCCAGCATCCGCAGGACTCCGAGATTTGGGATCTGACGATAAAGTACGTGCAGCCTAGGGACGCGGGCGTCTACGAGTGCCAGGTTAACACAGAGCCCAAGATACACCTGGCAGTAAACTTGAATATTTTAGGTTGGTTCATGCAGCAAATATATCCTAGATCAGAATTGATCAATTATAAGGTTTGGCGTTTGATTTTCGATTTTTTTTTCATTACAGACGTCGTAGCGAAGATCTGGGGTCCTCAGGAGGTCTATGTAAAGAAAGGAAGCACCATAAGTCTGACTTGCACGGTGAATGCCCAAGATGTACCGCCCGGTAACCTGACCTGGTACCACGCTGGTTCCGTGATCGATTTCGATGGACCCAGGTGCGTAGAGTTCAGTCACAAAAGCACTAGGCCATCTCGACACAAGAGATATTGAGAAAAGTATGACAGATGAATTTTTCCCGACAGAGGTGGCGTCTCCTTGGAAACGGAAAAAACGAAAAGTGGAACAACCAGTAAGCTTCTGGTGACGCGAGCTTTACTCAAGGATAGCGGAAATTACACGTGCTTTTCCAACAGAGCCGTACCGACAAGCGTAACCGTGCACGTTCTCAATGGTAAAAAAAAAAATTGTTATTAAATCCGAAAACAAAATTTCCAAACAAAAAAAAATGAACAGAAGAAAAATTACAATAATTTAAGGAGAACATCCTGCAGCCATGCAACACGGTTCCACCGATCATCCAGACTCTGCGCTGACCCTGATCACCCTCTTGGCAATCCTGACGACGATAAATCTCGACTGACCGAAAAAGTCGCCCGATTGCAAACAGTGCCCATAAACTGTTTCCTGTATAATAGTGTACGATAATCTGGCGTTCTGAGAGAATGAAAAATAAAATTAGAAAAAAAAAATCAAAAACTCTGGAACGCTTCGATAAACCATCGCAGAAGGACATGACGTCAGCGCTGTAAGATTCTTAGTGTATGAACGGGCGTCAAATTCCCGGATGACATATATGATAAGTGCGTGTACGTAGTATTCTGACGTTTCCAGGATATCCTCCCCCCCACATCCCCACCCTACCAACACAAGTGTAAATGTAAAGGGCTCGCTCGTGTGCAATTGTGCGAACGTGTGGATATGGGGTGTATCAAGGTAGTTCCTATGGGGATTGGAAAGGGGGAGAGGGGAGGGGTCTCATTTCATGCAAATCGACCGCCGGTAAGCCCCCACCCCTCAACCCCCCATGCATATACATACGGAGTGGGCTTAGGCGTATGTAAATGCATACGGGTGCTGGACAGGACGGTTTGCATCTAATTCGTAACAAGAAGTGGTCCAGGGCCGATGAGCAATACGAATGCGTAAAATGTCGCCAGCAGATTTAAAGGCAACAGCAACCCTATGCGAAATAAACGAAAGAGACGATTATACATATGTGATGAGAGCGGTGAAAATTTGTACATAAAAAAAAAAAACACTTAATTTAGGCATCAATGAGCGCACGAGAGAATGACGCAACTGTAATATCGTGGTACTTCTAATAAAAATTCATTCTTGCGTAATATCGCCTCTTGAAATGGAATTCACGAGACATAATGCACAATGCACAATGCACGAGAGCTGCACAATGCAACCATATATAATTTCACGTAAGTGGGCATCAATTGTACGGGATTCGACGAAGCATGAAAATCATGCCTATTGTCAATTACCGGGTAAAATGGTTTTGCTCGATAAATGGAACACAAGTACCAAGTACCCCACTGCAGCGCCATTATTCCTTTCCTAGATGGATCTTTTATTTCTTATTTATTTCTTTCCGTCCTTTTGGTCCATCCGCGTCTATGGGTAAAACTGGCGTTGACTAGCTTTCCTATATTTCGAATGGTCCCTAAGTGCTTGCGGGGTATCGCGACAAAGATAGAGAGAGAGAGAAAGAGTAAGGGACGAAAGGGTTGAAGTCACATAAGACTGGGAGAAGCAAGTTGAATTATACGAGGAATGCACTATACACGCAAATGCCGGGCTTTATTGAAGAGGTTCCCGCGAAAGCCCTTATATAGCCTGTAAGATCCCATGGGGGTGTGACTCTCCATGTGTACGATGGTAGAAGCTGGAACGGGGTAACGATAAAGACCGATATTCCGTAAGAGGGACCAAAAGCTCCGATAACAGCTCGAAGTCAGGGGATACTCCTGATTTCAAAAGATACGCCGAGCAATCTTCTCGATGTGCTCCGGTTAAATTCTTTTCCTATTATTTTTTTTTTTTCATCGATTCTTATTCAAGCGTCATCCAACCACTAGATACAACGTAGATACAAGACGTTACGGACCCCTCGGCGCTGGAAGTGTCGCAACCGAAGTGTCTCGTGCAATTTCAAAAATTCCATATTGCCGTAAAACACCGTTTAAAAGAGCCACTTCGAGTGGAAATGATTGCGGTGAGCCTGGCTAAGAGGTTTTCGCGCCTGGTTATAAAGACAGCCTCCCCCTCCCCGGCCCTTCCGCCATACAGGAGGGATGAACGAGATAAAGTAAAGAGGAGGAGGGGATCGGCCGTGGATGAGCAAAAAAAGGACAGGGACAGCTCTGGACGAGACGAGAGTTTTATTGAGTTAAGGACAAGTTGGAGGGGTGAGTGAGATGCCGGGACGCTATCCTAGGGAGGTGGTGGATCGAAGAGAAAATCAGCCAGCGTCGTATCGAGTGACGTGGCTGCTTATCCAACCGGTCCAGCCATCCACTTTAAATTATCGAAAGACACACGAAAGGTCGAATTAACCGAGCTTTGGGACTTCACTTCCGGTTTTGCTAGCAACTCCCGATCATCACCCAATTTTGTATCTTTCCGGTTTTCCAGGTAGCCTTTTCACCGGACTCGAACTTCTCTCGGTCAACCGTCCTGGACTTTGGTTTGATTCGGCAGTGCAGCGACACGAGGGTACCGGAAGTTCGTAATGGTCCGATCGAAAGTTCATCCGATCGATACCGGATGCTAATAGTTTGGTAGACACTGATTGTACTTTTATTGTATTCTATATTCGCGGTGTCATTGCTGATCTTCCTCCTGCGCTATCAGTGGGTTTCATTCTTTTTTTTTTCAAGCAAGAATCCACCCCCCCATCGATTGCCAAGCAAGGGTACCATATTAATATTTATTAGTTGGCCCAGGAGAAGGAAGACACGGGGTAACCCACTGAAGTCGATGATTTATCGCGAAACTTTCGTCCGATTTCCGTCGGCGTCGAGAACGACGTCGTCGTCTCCGCGCTGTCATAATGGGCGTCGATTTAAAGTTTAGCAAGGGACAGAGACATGGAGTGAACGAGAGGATGAGAATACCATCAGGCGTCTCGACGTCCCCAACCCTCGGGGATAACCACGTAGTGCGAATTCCGTATCGATTAATCGGCACCGTTAATTGCTGTGCCAAGAGCGGAACAAGTATGGAGCCATGTCAGGGAAGAGCGAAAAATAAGGAAATGTAAAAAAAAAAAGAAAAAAAAGGGAACAAATTTCAAACCAAAAAAAAAGAGATCGTCATACGGATTGGGTCAAAATAGAAAAATGAAGAAAATGGGTTAAAAAAAAGAAGAGGAATCAGGAAGAATCCAACAGCAGGAAAACTCATTTAGAGCCTCGACAGATTTTCCCGATAATTTCATTAAACGAAACTCAAAGCCACCGTTAATGACCCGCTGGGAAATTGCGTGCTCATTAAATTAATGACCGTGGGTAGCACCTGATCAAATTTTTGACTCGGACCCACGCCCAACTCGCTTACCCACCGTCATACGGTATGTCTTAAAAATTCAGTAATGACCGAGGAGTGCAAAGTTAAGACAGCAAGATAATAAATTACAAATACGTTAACCGCAATAAACCGCGTTAACAGAAATAAAAGGAAGCAAATAAGAAATCCCGTAAGAAAGGGCCAAAGAAGGAAGTAAGGAAAATTCTAATTTTCCACGGCCGACTTTACGTAGCTCGAGAAACTCTACGCAGAAAATCAAGAGAAATGGCGACGTTTACGCGGGACGAATTGAAAGCCCAATAGCCGGGATATATCAGAGTTACCCGAAAGCAATTGCGGCCAGTCCTTTCAGTCTCTGGGCCCCATGCGCAAAATCCTCCGACTTTCGAATCATGCAGTAAATACCAAACAAATCTAAAGTATGAGAGCGGCTGAATATTCCGACGTGAATTCGTTCGATTTTAAAGTAAACAAACATAAAAAGATCAATCGAGTAAAAAAGTAATAAAGTACTGTGAATGAAATTCAAAAATCTTTGAAACGTTCGGCCAAAAAAAAATACACGGCGAACAGAGAGAGATACGTGCACGGCGTATATCCTGTAAACAAAGGAAACAGGTGTCAGGTTGTAATCGAGGCTCTTTATTAAAAATTTTTTCGTGACTTCGACAGTCCGGCAGAACTGTTATTGACAACGGCGTCCATAAAGCGTGTAAAAGCTCCCGGACTAGTGGAGAACAAGTTCAAAGGAATGGATGCTAGTCGATATACAGCCAAGTTCCGGAGGTAACTGCCGCGCTGATAAAAAGTGGCTGACAAGAGGCGAAAGAGTGTTGGGGAGAAAGAGGGAGGGAGAGAGAGAGATAGAGAGAGAGAAGGAAGACAAGTCGTACGAAAAAAAAGGATGGTAGAGAGTCTGATGGTAAAAGTTGGGCGCGATGTCGGCACATAAATTGCCGAGGAGCAGAAAAGCTCGAAAGGAAAGAAATAAAAGGAAAGCCAAAAGCGCAGGACACCGAACAAAACGTAGTTAGCGTGGAAAGGTGAAGAAAATACAAAAAAAAATTCCCAAAAAACGACAAGAATACGAGACACTAGGATGTATTACACAAAAAAAATTGATTAAATAAATGGCGACTCATTAAAGCACTCCGCGACAACGAAATAGTCTGTATCACATCGAGACTTCCCTTTCAACTTTTTTTTTTTCTTTCGTCCTGCCCTGAAGAAACAATCATCGTCTATTCCGTATCTGACCTGGTACAGATGACAGATCAAGCGAGTAACTTCGATACGTTCTTGACGACCAATCAGAGGCGCGCGAGAACAAAGCGAAAAACAAATTAGCATATCCCTGTGATGCGAAGCGAGCTTTGATATTCCTGGTAAAATCTTATTCGACTGTAGTTTATTCTGACTTAGCAAAATCATCCCCCGAGTCATCCATCCAGCCAAAATATCAAACCCGTAACCATGTAGCGGCGCTCCGTTCCAGAACTTTGGCAAAGCGCGGATCCGCTTCAAAGTGGGTGAAAGGCTCCGGGGTGGGTGTAAACGGACGGAGGCAAAGGGGGATAGACGGGTAAACGATGCGAATCGCGAGAATACCAAGATACCCAGAGAAATCAAACGTTCGGATTAAACTCGGCAATCCGTAGCTTAAGCAAGGTGCTTTCGGGTGAAAAGGTCGGTAGGATTTCGCGAGCAAAGCATCGTCCGTTAAGCTTATGAGAAGAAAGAGAAGTGTATTGGGATGCTGTGTTACACTGTGTGTCTCAAACGGATGCATCCCTCCCTCCCCCTCACGAAGGGACGAGTACGAGCAGAGGAAACGAAGAGGATAGATACGCGTAGTGTTGAGGTGTAGCGGCCAGTCGTTCCTAGTTTTCAGGGGTAGGGGGGGGGGGCTCCTACGGTATGGAGGGGGGCCAGATCGGCAATTCAGCCAGGAAATTTCTGGGTGCGTTAAGGAGGGATAAGGCAGGACCATTTTCCGATATCCAATAACGGAATCCTCCGACCATGCTCGGACTGTTCTAACCGAGCAAAGTTATACCTTTGTGTAGGGAGAGTGTACGGAAGGGGGTAGAGTGAGAGGGGGGAGGGGGTTATTCGAAGGGACATAGGGTGGAGAGAGGGTGAGGGAGAGGGAGAGGGAGAGGGAGAGGGAGAAGGAGAAAGAGATAGAGATACAGGCAGAGGAGAAACTTGCGAGCAGGGGGAGGGTGAAAGGCAGGAGGAGGTCGCATTGAGTCGGTGACAGCCAGAGCGAAACGTGAACGGAATTGCAAAGTCAAAACGAGCGAAAACCCACATTTATATTCCCTGGGAAATGGCCGACCAGTCAGCTTCGACTATTTGGGAATAAGTTTCGTGCACCGGATAACCCCCCCCCCCTCCCCGCCCTTACCCTCCTCCCCCTTTCCACCCACCCTCGCATCACGGTATCGATACTAATTACTCTTGTGGGAAAATACAAGTTTAACGATCAACACTTCTTTTAAAGATTACCTTACACGGCGAATAATTAGTTTGTTCCAGGTAACTTGTGTTGTACATCGAGTAACGGGAAAATTAGTTTGAGGTATAAAAGATACATGTGAATTGACTATCGGTGAGATAGTGTGTAATCCTCGTTAAGAAGTTTCTTGCTGGTTGGTGAGCATTGTAGCTAAGAAATGCGTGAGGGGGATGCATAAGTGGGATGCATTTAGAAAGTTGCATGCGCAACTCCGACGCTGCTGGCAAATGCACTGGAAGATTATTATATGAGAGGCGCATGAGGAATGCGAATCAGATAGAACTTGCGCTGCTGAGACAAGATGCACTGGGATGCTGATAAGAATCCCATACGATTGGAATAAGTACCTCCACCGTGTCATGGGATGAACTTAGGCTTGTATTCATGCATAGTCAGTTCCCTCGTCTGTAAGATCCTAAGTCCTCTGCCATGTGTTACGGTGCTGTCTATCGTCTTCGTCTCAAGCACTGACTATGAATAAGGACCTTGGCGATGTCTTCCTGACGTTGAGAATATGGCGCTGGGATCTGAAACACTGCGGCGGGAAAATTGAATGGATTCAGTGCTGCGAGGTACAGTCCTCCCCTCTGGTACATGCATACATAGTATGAGGAATGGTGAAGTGTAGGGATCACTTTAAATTTCCATAAACTTCATGAAAGTGTAATCAGTCGTTGAGTCGCTGATAATAAAACATACCTAAAACATTAAAACGATTGGCGTAAGTAATTGAAGAATAAAATATGAACCAGGAACGAAGTTTATCGTGAATCATCGTAAGAATGAAAAATATTCTGTTATGGTTTGAACGACGATAAGGAACAGACGGCTAAATTATGGTTGATAAACTGATACGAATTTGCACAGAGGATGGCAATTAGCGGCTTCTATTATCGCGCAATTGTATTATTGCACTGGGCAAATTTTACAAAGGATAAGCATATAGCGTAGGGGTAAAAGATTTTAGCCGTCGGATTACATTGGATGCTGAGGTTACCGGATGTTTTATTGTAATGTCTTGAAGCTTTTATAAGATTCAGGTTACATTTTATATATATGTATATATATAAAGACGATAAATATTTTCAGAAATTGAATGAACAAAAAAAGGATTTTCAAGCTTCTTTTCATCCTTTCCGTGTAAACAGTGAACACATTACCCAGCAAAAGACTTTTATGATCAGAAAATTGAAGGATAAATAAATAAATAAAAAGTACAGTTAACAATGAAAGATAAGAAAGTTAATATTGTACCAAGGTACAGTAATTTGGGTATGAAAATATCATGAATATTCATATAGAGTATGTAAGATAATAAATTAAAAAATAAATCTATTTGAATAAACTGCGATTCTTTAAAAAAGAATCGCAAACCAAATATTTATCCTTTTACCATTAACGTCTTCAGCTTGCAGCCTCTTCTTCATGACGCTCCCAGGATGATCCCTCGACGACCTGTGGAACGCTTGAAGAGATTTCTTACCGGAAACAAAAGAAAGCGAATGAACACACGTCGGCAATGTGTAAAAAAGAAAGCAGAAAAGTAGATCAATAAAGGAAGAGAGACAGATAGATACTTAATAGAAAAATCAATAATCTTTCTTAATTCGAATTCCAATAAATTTCAATGGATAAAAAAATTCAAAATTTCTTCCTCAAACACAGTGGAAGATGTTCTATATTAAACTCAGTACATACAACTAGGCATCTATTCCAGAATAAACTAACCTACCTCCATAGCTGTATTTTAATTACAAATGCAACAACACAAGAAGACAGTTAATTCATACCACACAGCCAATCAAAATGATTCAGACATAATAAAGAATAAATAAGATTTACTAAAGTATTCATCAAGGTTCATCATATGACACCTTTAAGAATTGCTATTCTTACCTTAAAATTCGAAGAGCCGTGCGTTTTACTCACCGACGAAGCTGAAAACATCCTATTCTAAATCGGATTAAATTTGAATTTTTAACGGTCTAACGATTCTAATGCATTTAAAAGACAGTATGTACCAAATGAAGTTAATTAAAGAGATAATACAGACTCTGCACGAGGACTGCAGCTAGAGGAGTTTGTCCTCATTTCCACAGAACAAAGAAAATAATGCTTCAATAAACCCTATGTCTTTATTCGCGTCCAGTCGAATAACCTACAAAATGTACATTAGAATTTCATCCTGGACTTCGAACAAAGAACTTCCCGACATTTCTTTTTGCTTGTAATACCGCATCTACGATAATAAAAATGAACCTGGCTTTATAAAAAGAAATTCATTATCGATTTTCAGTACAGTTTTTCTTTTAATCACCGCCGAGCAAGAAGAATTTGAACCTGATCTAATAATTTTAATTAATAAGAATATCATTTCCGAACCAATGCAATCAAGATTGATTCTACGAATTTATTAAATTAATTACAACCGATACCCGTGCCACTTCGGATCTTTCATCGTACTGCATGATCAGGTATCAGAGGAATTCAAAAATCTACTCACCATT
The DNA here is from genome assembly GCA_031762395.1 of Calameuta pygmaea. Classification (NCBI taxonomy): domain Eukaryota; kingdom Metazoa; phylum Arthropoda; class Insecta; order Hymenoptera; family Cephidae; genus Calameuta; species Calameuta pygmaea. The sequence goes on along the minus strand of JASANN010000633.1, from coordinate 150,952 downwards.
CGCGGAATCCCAGTGATAAGTCGATGGCTGCTCAATCAATTCGTCTTTGCCAAATCATAAAGATTCGGCTCGCAGCTCGCTGCCATTAACTCCTTTCTTTTTCTCTCTCTCTCTCTCTCTCTCTCTCCCTCTCGCCTTACAGAATTTTAGCTGGTCTTGAAACAGCATGTTGAAATTCCACAATGTAAAGTTGACTTTGCACGGTAGAAGCACACAAAGTTTCACGACGCGTATCGCATGTATCATTTGTCCGGAATAATGTCAAAGACAATAGAACACAGTTCCCCTCGTAACTGCTATTAACAGTGGTATTACTAATTCTACCGTTGTTACTACACAATTATTCCAACACTAGCTAAAACATAGATTTGAGCAACGCGAATACGTAGATTAAAAATCAAAGAAAAATTAAGGAGCAAACGAAAGGAATGCGAACGTAAAGACAATGAGATCAAGGGACGCTACTGTATTCGTGTAAAATTCATTATGGAATATCTCGATTCATGTCTAACCTGCGAGACTCACAACACACGTTACTTATTACACTTGTCACTGCCAATAAACTGTCAACACTTTTTGACTGCAATTATTGAAACGAACACTAATTACTTGAGATTCACTGAGGAACTTTGCACGATGCAACTACTGGACGAATGATGGTGGCGTCGATGACGGCGGGCGAGTAACTGGGACAATGGCGTCGTCTAAGAGAAATAAAGAAAATTTGAATCCTTACAATAAAATTAAATATTTGGCAACTTGAAAATCTTAAGGGTATATTTCTTGTAAGATCCCGTGAAATGTTTTGATGTATTCGATGAGAATGCAGCCACTCAGTACAGATAAATGGGAAAAACTTTATGGCGCGTAAAACTTTCGAAGTTCTGCGCATCTCTATTGCGTATAAATAGAAACATGGACGACCGCAATGCTTGTGGCTCCTCGGAAAACCGTTTATATATTTGATTTTTCTTCTTGTACAAAAAGCAAATACATTTTCTATTAATTTTTCGCTATGACGTATCGCCGTATCGTACTCTTTCGTTTTCATTGTCTCAAATTCGTAATGTTCGTAAACCAAACGTATAGAGTTGATAAATCATATCCATCCTTTAAGTGTCGTCGAGCGTAATCTCCTATATTCTAAAATATCGTTGAGAAATAAAAGAATGGCCAGGGTTTAGCAGGTCTCCAGCGAATCGCGTAGTCTGACTTTGAGGATGCTGCCGAGTTTCGTTGCCAAGCTGGCCATCCGGCGAGAAGTTATTTGGCCGCATTCCCAGCATTCGAGCATCTCCAGTATCTCTTCTCGAAAGCGAGAGAGCTAACAAGACATAGAGAATGGGACAAAGAAAGAGATACACAGAGGACAAAGATAAGGAGAGAGAAACAGACAAGGTATGTCTCAGCCCGTATTAATTTGCTTGCCACGCGTATCCGCGAAACTTTGATTCCAGCCACGTCGAATATACTATAGGAGGCGCCATAGTTCGTTAAGTTTATTAGCGACAACCTCAAGAGTCGACATTCTGGCTTTAAATATTATTCGATCACCATAACCTCATCTGAATTTGCAATTCTCAAATGTTTCACTCTACTGTCCTCGTCCATATCCTACAAATTATCATTTTATATTCGGATTTTCGTATATCCCCGTAATATAATACATATGTGTTCTCCAGACTATCTAAACATACAAGTAGATATAGGTCAATCAGAGAATGCCAAAATCTTCTTCTGTTTTTTTTTATTTATTTTGTGAATCAAACAGAACAGGGCAGTAACACAGATAGCAAACGTTTGCATTACGTATGCATAAACTTTTATATGTCTCCTACTTTGAGAATCTTATCAAGATTTTCCATAGGTCCTTGGTCTGGCCAGCTTTCGTATACGTGGCGGACATCTAGCTTTTAGCGCCTGCCTTGGTACACTAAAGGCATCTTCCTTAAGGTCAGTTTCCACACCGGCGGGCCTTACTGCTGGCTTTGCAAGAATTATCGTCCTAGGTGAAGCTGCAATATTCAAGAGGTATAAGGAACAAGTAAGGTCCCATATGACACATGGGAATGAATAGATAGATGGGTTTGAGCTATCATGCTAATGATCCTCATTGAATTCTCATTAGCAAAGACTAGCGAGGAATTCATTGACGAAATTGGACTTGCTGCCAGGATAAGCTGTACTATTTAGGTACGAGCTGTATTTCCTAATATACTTAGTACCGACTGCTTTGACTGCTGCTGGCGATACGGCTCCAGGTATTTTAGGAGGTATGTACTGTGGTGGATTTTTTTTGTAAGCCATTTCTTTCATTCTTTTGGTGATCGTGTAGGTCAGGGCACTTGGTGGCACCTTGAAAGGATCCCTTGACTCTGGCGACTCCTTTGTTACTGGTATTGAAAGAGACTCTATTCTTTTTGGATCAAACTTTCTCCACTTTCCACGAGTCTGATCGAATTGAGGCACAGGTTATACATTTCTGAAGTAAATAAAGAAACGTTGAATAGAAGATGGCCATTGCCTTACTTGAACTCTCGGTGTGAGTAATGGTTTTGGTTCAGCCAATCGTTTCAAGATCTCCTTGTGTCTCGCCCAATCCTCTGGTTTAGAGAGAGCCATATGCAATTTTTGTCTCTGCTTCGCTCTAACAAAAACAATACAAACTTTATACAAACTTACATCATAATTCAGTATAATATTCTCTTGAATTGCCATTACTCTCTTGCCGCCCGTTGTCTTGCCAGTGCATTGCACAACATCCTGTATTTCTGATACCGTGAATTATAAATTCGTGACAATAGGTCTTTCACGATTATAGTCATTGTCTTATTGCCAGTAGCGAATGTCTTCGTGGCTATGACTACGCTTTAAAATACAAAGAGTCACACAGCCAATGTACAATGTATTAAAGAGAATAAGGAATCATGAACTGGCAATTTTACCTCGGAAGGGTTAACTGTCATTCAAGTGATTGTAGATTGGTACCTCTTTTTTGGTAAGGCCAAGTCCATAGTTCTCTTGCTGGTCTGAGCGTTAAGGGTCTTGGGGTGAATCCTCGGACATCCGGTCGTTGCTTTCCTAACGGCAAGAGGGGAATAGAGGAGATGGAAGGAGGGCAGGTGGAGGGGTAAGAGGATAGGAAGAAAAGAAGGTCCAAGGAAATTAGGAACTCTCTTTTGTAAGAAGGATCTCTTGTTGGATCCTGAAGGAGCAATCTCTTACGTGGGATCAAACTTCTTGGTGACGTTCCTCGGTTGAGACATGATCTTTATTCTCTTGGAGGGCCGACACTTTAGGGCAGCCCGTGCAACCACAAAGGCAGATGTCTAAATCGTGTCGAGCATCGCAGAGAGGGGAAGAGGAAGAGAAAGAAAAAAGAAAAGGAAATCAGTCTACTTCACCCTTATTGTAACTGATCCTAATTCACATTTACGGATAGTAGGTAAGACTGATGGCTGATTCCAATTGTAAGGAAGGGTTGTAAAAACTCACAAAAATATTTCTGTCTTCTTTCTGAACCCGCCGCAAATTTGGACGTGCAAGTTGTGCAATGTGTTGGTTACGCGACAGATGCGCAAGAGCGTATTTCACTCTCTTCGACAGCATCCTCTATTTTCCAGCTATCTCTCGCTCTCTCTTCACCTTTACTCCCTTGATTATTCCCCACTGCAATTTAACTGACGTAGATCCTCAGCTTCCCTCTCGCTCTCTCACTCCTCTACTCCTTCGCTCCTTTATCCCTAGACCCCGTTACTCCGTATTCCTTAATCCTTGAGACATTCCCCTAGCACTAACAGCCCTTGAGACCTACGACCATCTTACTCCTGCTTCACTCAGCTTCACTATCCGCCACCGCAACTTGCATCCACAGACTTGCTAATTTATCGCAATTCTCTCACTGGAAATTTCGCAATTTACTGTATCCAAGTCCACGTGATGTTTTACTCGTTTTTGGTTAAGCTGTTGTCTTTTTTATCTCCGTTCCTTTTTTTCTTCCTCTCTCAAATTTCACACCGATGAAGTTATCTCGACTTCAAAGCAAACACGCGAATATTAGCTTGTTACCCTGAAAAATGTTTGCGACTAGTCACTTCAAAGTATAGAGGGTCGGGGAATAAAGTGAACTGGGGGATCAGGATAAGGAGGAGAACACTTGAACCTCCTCAGATCACTTTTTTCCTCTTCTTCAGTTCTTCTGGATTAGGCATCAGCCGACAATCGACTTGGCAATAAATGCTTATTTTCCAAGCGGATGAGTTCGGATCAGAACCTAAATGATCTTGTCGATAGATACTTGGAATTGTCGGAATTTCGGATGGCTCGTGATCATTCCTAATAGAGACTGCCAAGGCAACGATTCCTGGCGGAAGAAAAAGGAGGGTGAAGAGTGAAGAAGAAGAAGATAAAGAAAATGAGTGAGACGCCTCCTACCCTTATAATTCGGATGAAGAATTGGTCCTGGAGCCTGAGGCAACGGATAATACGTCACTGTGCCATCGAAACGACTAAACGATTAGTCAGTAGAGGATCTTCTGGACGACGCCGACGACGACTTCGAGGACGTCGACTTCAACGTTTACTTCCTCGAGGTAGGTAACGAACTCTTCTCTCGAACGATCTTCCCTCTGGAACATCGTATCTCCAAGTTCCTGACAATGGATGAAAGGAGTTTAATGGGAGTAATCGTTACAGAACCTTTTTATTTCTTAACCTCTAAACCCTTTCCTATGACCCTTGACCCTTCTTCCTTTTCACCCCGCGACACACGAAAACCGATTGAAAATTCAAAATGAATTTTCTTTTCGATTTCCACCATGATGATTCCAACCATAATGTAACCAAAATTTTGGATATAAAAATTTGTGTCCGGAATATAGCTGGAATACGAGTTTTCCATGCAAATTTTAGCCTGGTTATGCAAACAGTATACGTTATCCTCTTAACGATCAATTAATCCACTAGATTAAATGATATCGTTAATGGCCAATGTACTTCGATAGGACCAAAATAGTTTTTAAATCGATCGAATATTATTATCATATATATGTCTATATATATATAGTAGTATATAATATATATTTAGAGAGGGTGAGGGTGAGGGTGAGTACCCTAGACTCCGAATCTAGGGTGAGCCTTCGTATGTATTAGGCGCGCTATTCTCTAATCAGATTACTCCTGCCCTCCGTTTAGGATGAGATTGACACGACAACTTGAATGAATCTGTGAGCGAGTCATTGATAAGAAGTTATAGTCGATTGTTGTCAGAGAACCAAGCGAACCAAGTGAACTGTTCGAACAGAAAACTGTCGAAAACCTCGAAGTCTAGGATAACTCACCCTGTATATACAGGGTTATTCAGTATAAGCGCAGTAGCTGAAGTTGGACGCAAGTGGCGTACACGGCAGTGTGGCCTCTCCAAAAAATGACAACTAAGCACAGCTCACCGTGACCGATTCACATAAGCGCACACTGACAGTTCGAATAGCAATAAAATTAGGCTATTGAAATATTTGAATAGTTAGTTTTCCTGGAACACTTAATCAATATTAGCATTATAATAACAAAATGTTATCAGTTAAGTCAGCTGTGCCTAGATGTCATTTCTTGGAGAGGTCACACTGCCGTGTCAGCTATTTGCGCCCAACTTCAGCTGATACGTTTGTACCGACTAACTTTGGTATATAATATCCATAAATATTTTATGTTTTACCTCGGATCAATCTTTCATATGACATTATGAATCTGGACACAGTGTATAAGAATGGTCGAGGAATAATATTCCATTTGGACGTTTTTACTGTCACCGTAAGAAAATCGATATATGGCTATAGCCATGGACCATGGAGACTGAAGTTGGCTGCGTGTGTAGCAATAATCGTTAAAGTTGTACGTGTCCTTCCGGTAGGACTGTCTCTGGTTTAGGGAGGAGATCCTAGCCTCGCGGGACACCTGTCGCCAGGCGAAAGGATCTTAGCTAAGGGGAAGTCGCGAGTGGAATAAAGCTGGCGATGTTCAGTTGAGTGGAATAACGAAATGGCGAGTCGTTAATGCTCGTGCAGCTTTGTGATTTTTACAGAGGAATTTCGTTTCTCGTGAATCGGCTGACAATTCGGGAGACGCATTAATCTTGATAATGGCGGATCGAAGTCGAGAGAGGCAGGTTAGGATTACCTTGAAGTCTCTCGTGGAGTTTCGTTGATCTTCGTGCGTCTTCGATTGGACTTGAGCGACTGGAGTTAAAGCGGAAGTGGAGGAAGCTGATAAAGTAACAGTAGATCATGAAAGGAAAGACGCGGAGAGAGGCTTCCCTGACGAATAAGTTGGAATCGAAGAAAAATATTATTCGTTCAAATTCCTTTATCGGAGGATCTACTTTTCCAAGTAAATATCTTCGGCCTCTTCGTGCTTGGATAAAAATGAGAAACTGTAAGAGAAGTTCGATATACTAATGTAAAGTGGAAAGGCAATATACACATGGATGAATATAATAGGGAACAAAGGTAGCCGAGGAAGGATCCTGGGATCATAAGCAATTATCGAGATGGATCTATGAGTTGGAAGTTACCATCAGTGAGAACTTGCTTGAAAAGTTCGAAAGCTCTCTAAGTCCTGAAGAAATTTAGGGATTGTAGATTCGCACAATATTACAACTTTAGAAATCTTACTCGCTTGACAAGAAGTACTTGGCGTAATCATCGAACAACATACATGGGCGTATTTAATGAATTATTAAAATCCATCTAACGTATATTTAATGTTTATCGATCGAGATTTATTTCATTTTCATGGCCGACGTAAAGGGCTGCGTATACCAGTATTACGTAACGAGGGGTCAATTCAGTAAATGAGCAATCTAGCCAAGGACGAAGTGAAATATACAAAGAAAGAAAGAGAGAGGGGAGCGGGGATGGAGGAGAGAGAAAGAGAATCCGATCGATCGCAAGAAATTAGCCATATCCAAGAAGAAGGATAAGATACTCTTTTTATAGGTCTGAAGGATGAGGTGGGGGTGGGGGGGGGGAGGTTGATTGGGGATGAGGGGTGATAGCGGAGGGGCAGAACTTTTTTTTTTCGGGACGTATTAAATTCAGCGAGATTCGAATTAGGTTCTTTTTTTCGTATGGGAAACGGAAGGAGTCTGAAAGGGCAAAAGGGCGTGAAGGTTCGAAAGGCGAGAGGCCAAGAAGGCGACGGGTTGAATAGGGGAACGGAAGAGGGAGGGTGGTGGAGGAGGGTGGAGGGAGGGAGGGTCCCATCGTGGTAGCCGAAGAGGTTGCAAGCGTTGTTATAGCCGGTGGAGTGGTAAAAGAGAAGGAGAAGCAAGCTTAAGCCAATATCAGTGTATCAGGCTGAGTTCCAAGGGCCGGCGGCGACCCTTCGACCCTTTAAATCACTTTGCGAGAAACATATTTTCTCCCGAGACTCCTCGCTTCGCGATATTACGATCCTCCGGACTTTTCCACGAGCCTTGAGAAACCGAAAAATCATTGGCAATTCGGCCAGCCGATATATTCAACCCGCTTTTGCGCTTTGGAAAAAAAAAAGCGACGCCGACCGACGTCACGACGTCGTCCCGACCCTTAGGGCATTCTTGCCTACTACCAGCCATTCGCATGAAAGCGAACGTGAAAACACGCGTATTTTCTCGTTTTCAGACAAAATAACCCAGTCGCTTCGATTTTCCGTGTTTACAATTTTCTCGTAACAGACATTTCAGAGTCATAAAGACGTCTTCGGCCGAGATGGCGTAATATGTGGATCGTCGGTAAAAAGGACTGACTGGATATCGATGCCAGTGTCGGTTTCTCCTGGAATCTTATTTTTAGCCATTTCCAAATTCTTCGTACTTCGTTCGTCTTGATTCTCCTGATTCTCCTACTTCGTCGTCCTATTGTCCCAACGGGAGTTCGAGTGCCACGCAAACAGACTCGGTTCCGAGATTTCCCTAGCGGGATTGACAGAGTGAGAATCATCCTAAGTCGATATAGACCGGCCTTCCCTCGATCCCCCCTTTTTATTTTTCCAGAAAATGAAGCAAAAAAAAAGAGACGGCAAAAAAGGTCCAAAGAAATTATATTATAAAAAAGATAAAAATCTTTCTGGCAGACGTTACTTTATTCTCAAAAATTCCTTGGACTCCTCGCAGTATTGTTTTGCGCCGTGACTTCAGACTCCACTCGAGGAGAAGCTCGGAGCTTTATCTCGTGGCGAAAAGCATCCAAGGAAACAGGAAGCGCGACGGTGCTGTTAAAACCACAAAATTATAGCGAGCGTCCCGACGTCGAGCGTCGGCCGTCCTTTCGAAAAGTTTAAAACGTCAACGGGAAGCGTCCCGGTAAACGCGCTTAAGATATACTCTCCCCCCCTCTCTCTCTCTCTCTCCCTCCCGCATACCTACATCCTTTCCTTGTATCCCGTAAAAAACTTTACTCACCTTTCTCGTTCAAAAAGTTTTACCTACAACAGATCCCCCACCAGCTTCCTTCTGACTCCAGTGGCAACGGTCTTGTTTGCCGGAAGACAGGAAACAAGCGAGTTCCCCAAATCTTCATTCCAACCGGAAGTCGATCGTTTCTATTTTATTTCTTATTTTCCCGCTAATATTTCACAAGTGATCTTACTAGGTTTAAAGTCACGTAAAAAAGTCGCTACGGTGACGTCCGAAGGGTTTCCAGTGTAAAAGGGACGTTAAGAATATAGAATCCCTCGGAGCAGTCTCTCGTGATTTTACTAGTAAGCAGGGACATTTTTCAACGGCTAATAAGGATGAAATGGAGGATCGTTAGATAGCGAACACGACAGAGGGTGGAATTGTGGGTAACAAGGATACCTTCAAAGGAAGGCACGTTTTACGCCGGTCGCGACTTTTTGACCTTCGGAATCTCCCTGATATCGATAATCATAAATTTTATTATGCCACCTTGAAATTTTCTCAGCAAGAGCGAAGCTGCCGATCCAAATAGAGAAAAACTCTATCGAGAACTCAACGATCAGCGCACGTAAATTTTATGCTAGTATCCCCAGTGTGGAGGTCGAACCTTTACCTCTAAAGAGCTGCGATTTCTGATCGTAAACTGATCCTCGTAAATCGACTGACAAGAGCTTGTCTCACGTTACGTCATGAGTCCGACTGTCGATGCTGCGTTACGATTTTTTTTTAACCATTTTCTACAATCTTCAACGTAACGTTCGAATCTACGGAAATTACCCCATTGTCTTAATGGGCTGGGGGTAATAGTACCTATATAGACATATATGTTTCTGGCGAAGATACGTAGGACCGGTCGAGATTATTTTCTGTAGTGAAAATGGCGGAGAATCGTTTCTGGTAAGTTTCGGAGGTAAATTTGGGGCAAATTTTAGGGATGAGGATCAGAAAAATATTTTAGGTAAAGGGTTAGCTCACTGACTTTGGATGACTGGCTAAATGGCTGGTTGGTGAGCTGGATGGCTGTGACTGACTTGGATTCGATTGTAATTATTTTGATATTCCAGGCACACGCGCCACCCTATAAAATCCCACGTTTCTCTATGGGCACTCGCACTTCCCCCCAATGCTATGTTAATACAGCCGCATGAAAGTCAATCGGCTTCCTGGGATCTCTGGTACGGTTATGGGTCGCACGATAAACAGCCCTTGCGACATATTCATAGATTCTCATCCACTAAACAGCACTGCTCGGACAATCGTTCTTTTCTTGAAAAAGCGCCTCTATTTGGAAATCAAAAAAACTTTATTTTCTGTTCTCTCAATGACGTCTGACGGCAAATTAAAGTTTTTGGGAACCGCTCGAGCGGGTTTGTCTGACTTCAATTAAAGTCGACGGACTCGAGTCTCGTAAACTCTATTTACTTTTTCTGTAGATGCCGGCTAAGTTTCATTAAAATCGTTAGAACTCAGTGCTACTTAGCCTCCTTTTTTTTATTTGTATATGAAAAATACATTTGGGCCTTGCAGTGGATCAGACAAATGATTCTATTACAGGGAAGTAGGGTTCAGAGATTTTTTTAATTAGAGATATTCTGTTAATTCTGAAAAAAAAATATAGATGAATTGTAGCCTTTGGAATAAATATATTTCGATCTTAACGATATTCGATATTTATGTACACATCTAATGTATCATATTGAGCTTTCAACGCTTTCAAGATTTCAATAGATAGTTAATAATTTTTCCACGTGAGGCTGCTAATGTGTATCTCTAACATCATCTGATATACGTTACATATCGCGACTCGCTGGATAAATATACTGAAAATTATCCCTGACAATAAAGTTACCGACTGTGAGTAAATCGTCCATGTTTACCATCTGGAGAGACTCAAAGTTATCAGTAGCAGCTTGCTGCAAGCTCAAATTGTAGTTACGGTTAAATCTGTAAGATGGAGCAAGAGTAACAATATTTCCGAAAGTTCGACGAGACCGAGAACGGTAGTACCAGGCGAACCATAGGGCGTAACATTATGCCGAGTATCCAGTATCCATTATGCGAAATACCGCGCATTAGCATATGCACATATTTGCAAACATTTTATGGGAGCGGCAGCGAACGAGTTCCATCCCCAACGGAATTACCCGATTGTGCGGTTCGCGAATCTCCGGCATACACTAGAGGATGTAAATTCACTGAAGGCCTTCCCGTCCAGCGACTGTTCCTTTTTTTTTTTAACGAATTTATGGCAGCTGCCAAGCGGCAGTAAATGATCGCGCATAAAAAAAATGGCTGGACGAAGTAGGTATAGAGGCGGGGAATGGGGATTGCCAAAAGAGAACCGACAAAGAGGCGGGAGGACTAGGTCGAAGAAAGAGTCGCGGCCCCCTAGGAAAATAAATAATTTTCTAGGCACAGCAACTGTATACGCATATGTGTCCCGGAGTCATGGTAGGTACGCAGCGCTATTTCGGCCAGTCGTAACTCATATTTACGACCAATGGGAGTTACGCCAACTTTAAGAGGCTGCATAATGAAACCCAGTGGCAGTAACCTCCTTTCATTCTTCCTCCAGGGCGCCCCCTGCGACCTCCGCCACCTTTTCCACGCAGCCTGATTCGGCTCCCACCCTTTTACACCTCCCCTCTTTCCCACCACTTCATCTCAAGCTTCCTAAAGCGACGTCAGCACCCGGAAGACCTCTGGTAAGCTTTCCAAGTACCGACTCCCTCGACCTCCCTAATATTCGAGCGCGACTGGTACTATTTCATCCAGGACTTTGGGCACGTGAACCGCTGCCATGATCATCATCAGCAGAATCAGTACCCGTGTAACAGAAGGACCATCAGCACCAGCAAAACCAAGGAACGAATCTTCGTTCTCCTTTCTCCGAGACTCCACTCCCCAAAATTTCCTTATCTACCCTTACCGACCATTCCTCCCTTTCATCCTATCACCTTCCAACCAGCCTCTCGCGCTCTGCTGACTTCCTTTTTATTAAGGCGACGAGTCATTTAGTCTTGGGAACGCACGTTACAGCACTCACGTATCCCACCTCTGGAATTTCGTTAACTTTCTTTGAAAGCCTCTTCTTCCGTACTGAATTCTAGGATGAACTCAAGTCTAGGGCCACGTGCAGACTGAATAAATTTCTCAGAAATCTCATAGAAACTTGAAATCCACCGTAGCTGGTTTAATCGACTCCCTTAATCCAATTTGACTTAGAGCATATACCTTGACACATAAGATGGCTTCGTCTACGGTAAGATTTCACGTATTTCGCAGTGACTTTACAAGTTCGTCGGTTCGTTGATTCGTTGATTTTATCGGCTAAACCATTCAGATGGATAGAGGCTTCCGTTACAAATTCAAATACGCCGTGACTCAGACGGGAACCCGTTCCACCCTCTAGCATCGATTGCTTTCCCCAGTGAAAATCGCTAATCCCAAGCGGCGCGATACCAGAAACGATAATTCTGGAAGGAGAGTACTATCCATAGCCATTTTGGTCTGACGGTGGTCGGGGAGCCACTGAACCAAGTGGTAGTCGGGGGCAGGAGGTTAACTAGCCATTGGTTGCTTCCTACCCAGGAACAGAGTAGTAGAACAGGGTCCTCTGCTGCCAGATTGCTAAACTGGTTACGTGTATATATCTTCCTTCAATGGCTTAAGTGCTCGAATAGCGATCAGACGAGAATTAGCCAGGACAGCCGCGATTCGCTATTGTGTACATTCAATTGCTTTGCCAGACATTGTTATCCTTTACTTTCTTGAATTATCTATAATACATAGCGCGTATATACATACACTGTATACATACATATAAACGTATACGTTCGGCTTGCTCTTTGCTTCAGTTTGGCCCACTCTCCTGTCGCCCATAAATCCAGACGGAGCAGCGAGAAGAGTATGGCGGTGTTAGCGGTGCTGTTGCTGCTGGCCGAGGGAAATTCGATTGCCCAGGAATTCCAAGGGTGTGTTCCGTGGGTGGAAAAACAATGGGCAGCCGCCTGCAACCGGAATTATCGCTCGCGCCTCTGCCTTCAATGCATATACGTAGTTCGGCCGAATGAAAGCCGCAAGGAAGGTCTCGAAGGGTCGCAAAGGGCATCGCGGACCCTAGAAAAGCTTGACCCGCTTGTTTTGCGATGAATAACGCTAGTGGGCACCCTTCTGCACCCTAGTTCTCTTTAATATATGATAATGGTAGCTTTTTGCATAACGCGACCGTTAATTCCCTGCAATATCATCGGAATAATGGCCGGTACACCACCCTTTACGTCTTTCCCTTCTCACTGTGTTCACTTCCTTTCTTGGGCTTTCCCTTGCTTTTCTTATATTTTCTACCATTTTTTTTCTATCTCTTTCTCTCTCGTTTCTGGAACACCTCTGTTACTCTCAGCTCTCTGACTATCCTCTACTCACCAACCCTGTACTCATTTTCTCTTAATGATAACAAGAACAGTGTATATATATATATATATATATATATATATATATATATATATATATATACAGACATATACACTTTTGACTAAATTGCTATTGTACTTGAACACCAGTTTTGGCTCGAAGACTTTAGAGTACCTCTAGGGTTGTTTTAAATTGCTGCACAGCCCTGTAACGATCCACTGTACGTGGATGGAGTTTGGAATTACTTTGATTTAATATGACACGGATATTTTTTCAAAACCCAAACGCTATTTTTGGCTTTTCCATAGCTCACGTTACGTCATTACCATTTCGAATGGAAAAGCACTGCTGATTTATATTGAATAGTAAAATTCAATATAATTGTTTTTATCATTTTGATTCTTCCTTATGTCGTATATACGTATCGAAAGCACGTGGCTTTTAGGCATCAGAATAACCCTTTATACTGTGCGTGCGTATATGTAATATATAGTATAAAATATTTTTACAGAACACGTATGCTCCATACGAAGGATTCTCTTCTTATTGAATAATTTATTCAGGATATTCAAAGGTCCTTGAATATTTCACCCCCTTGACTCCATCATTTTTCACTGAATTCTCGAGTCTTCGGCCATGTTGACCTAGCACGATTTGTACATAAAGTCGAACCCAAGTTACTTTACACGTGTGTTTAATTTCCATTGTTTCTATGTACAACAATGACGTTCCTTGATTTTTTCTTCCAATTTCCAAGCTTCCTCAAGCAATTACTTTTTCCTGGCGTAGGTCGTCGCTATCTGTATTTTTTCAAAAAGCAGATTGACTATGTACCGGCGCACGGTGGCGTCAGCAAAATTGGATTGATCGGTAACTCACCTTTTCCGTCATTAGGTAATTGAATTTACATGTCGGCCAACACGTCCGCTGCAGACCGTTGGAAACTCATATGTTTTTTGACCTGGCCATCTCTATGCATGCAACCTGCTGTTTTCAATTTACCGGGATGATACAATATCATAGAGATAGAGTTATCAGATCAAAATCGATATTACTCCGGGCATCGTACGTCATTCCCCTGATATCCCTAGGTATTAATAAAATTGTTGGGCAATCAATAAATCATTTAACTTGGTAAGTTAGGTTAAGTTGCTGCTGTGAATAAATTCAGAAATCAAGAAGATAAGTACACAAAGAGAGCGAGGATTAAAAGAAGAGAAACAGAAAAGATGTTATAAATGAAAGATAATATAAGAATAATAATATTTGTTCCTTTGATATAAACATTCTTTTTGTATTTCTTATTCAATAATTAAATTCTACGTGAAGGTTCACTTTCAACGTCGCCTATGGAATTTTGACGTGACATGATAAACATGAAATGCCTAGGGAATTTTATTTTCCCTATGTCGAAATCTCCAAGCGGCTCTCTGTGCCCGACTCGAGAATTAAAGCAGCTTGTTGACATCTGGCAGTGGTGGTTTCGAAATTCCTAATTCACGACTTCGCGTACGGTTTACAGAGGCGTTATTTTAATTTGTATCAAGTTTGCAAAGGGGAAAGCCCGTCAGCCATATTTATTTACGTAGCCCAAATAGCGCCAACAGTAACCTACGCTCTGTGTCGACGTACCGGTAACCGTAGTAAAGCTAGCACGAGCATCGCGTCAGGCATTAACGCGCTACAGTAACGTAACACGTGGAATCTAACGAAAATCTGTAAATCAAATTGATTTAGATTCTGGAATCAGGATGTTTACGGTAATGGAAGGCATGCTCGAGTAAACGGAACGATGAGTAAACACCTGTCGACATCGTGGATTTTCCATACGGTAACTTTTCTAGCCTTAATATTTTTACGCAGGACGTATGCCAGACAATGGTCGAGATCGGTGTTGTAATCGATAAATTACATGAACATAGTTGATATTGTCGTTGACAACTTTCTTTATTGACTCTACAAATTACTTAAATAAATTTAGGAATTATTACTACACAAGATTACTATTCATCTTGTTGCATTTAGGATACAATTAATTTCTGCAAGGGTTACAGCTGTTAGCTCAGTGAATAGATGCATTCTCGTAGAAATGTTGCAGTGTTCTCCTTGAGGTCTATCACCAAGTTCTAGAGTGGAGCTTGCAGCTGCGACACTGCAATTCCGTTATGTACAGTCACAACATAGCTACAGTATTCTCTGAAATAATTAACAGATTGGTAGCTCTAACTTGAGATGGTCCAGTTGTGCCATTGGTGCAGTGTATTGTGTGGCTTCGATTTTTCTTTCGTATTGATTGTACGGCTGTCGAATTTTTTCGAGGTTAGTAATAAAGTTAAGATCTTAAGATTGCCTTGGATTAGTATTTAAATTGAATTATATATTTTCTTCGTGTTTCATAAGATTTTGGTAAAATTTTGATGATTTATGGAAAACGCTCCAGTCGGCTTGTCTGTTGAAGAGATTCCTGGTTGAGTTGACGTACAGGACTGAGAAATGGCGCGAGCAAATCCACTGGAAGTGGAAATATTATGGTGGAATTTTTCTCGGCCGAAATGCTGTTCAGTGTCTGCAGGTATCTCAGCTGGAAATGTAAATTGTATCAGTAAAAAAGTCTATATTCGCATCAGCCGGATTTTCGACAGCTAGTGGAAAGTTTGGTATTATCCTCGAAGCGTTTTGAAGAAGATTTTTCGCGTGAATATATTCTATGGATGGAATTATTATACTAGATTTTATACCTGGTGAAAACTTTATATTTCTACGTTATACCAGCTTATTCGGAACTGGATATATCCACCAGAAGTTGCCTCATCCATTTGATTACCTAAGTATAAGCGACTTTCGGTTGCTTTTGAATAACTATAATTATTTGCAATTCTCGTTCGATTTTCATACATAAAAAAAACTTCAATTCGCACTGATAAAATTCATGGGAACATAATATAGTAAGTTCTAGAGAGAATCGAATGAATCGAGAAACCGTCCGTGTAAAATTACCTGAAGTGCTGCGGGACTTTTAGAGATGACGTCACTGGCTTCCTTCAAAGCTTGCGATGCTCTCATTTCTCCTTCGGCTGCTATCACTTTTGCACGTGCCTCTCTAGCCGCCTCGGCCTCAGCCGCCATGGCCCGTTGCAATTGTACCGGAAGTCGTACGTCCTTTCTGCAACGTCGTGAAATTCCACATTGAAATCAATCGAGGAACGGAATGTTCGGCTATCTTCGAATCCCTTGGGATAAATCGTTGCTGGATCTCGTGGTATTTCCTTGTTGATTTCCGACAAGATTTCCAAGCATTTCCTGGAGACATTTACGAAACGGTTCGTAAATTCGCAAGAGAAACTCAGGACAAGAATCAACGAACAGATTTCATTGGTTCTAAAGTCTTTCAGTATTTCAATACTATTACATCGCATCTTTACTTCTTTACCGAGCAAGACTAATTCAATAGTATTTTTCAGTGTGGAGTAAAGTAGCAAAATGAACAAGGAAATCATAACGCCTGGAGTAGCGACGTAACCAAGGTGACGAGTATCTGGAGCAGCGGCTAGGTTATCTAACCTCAAAAGACATTGCATCAGAGCCCGTATACGACATGAAGCATCATCAGCGATTCCTCTCTCGTATTACAGGAACGTCAGGAAGGCAGGATAGCGAGGACAAGTCGTTAAGGGATGGCGAGAGAAGACGAGGATAAGTTTTCTAGGGTGTAAACAGGACGATAAGCCTGTCAAGTAAGTGATGTATTAAAGACGCAGAATTTTCTTTTTTTTTTTGTCTCGTCGTTTCTCTTATACATACGTTACATTGTAGAAGGTCGATACTCACATCTCGACACGTTCGACCTTAACGCCCCAAGGATCAGTCGCCTCGTCCAAGGATGCCTGCATGGTGTGAGATATGGTTTCCCTCTCCGAGAGGATCTCGGCGAGGCTACGAGTCCCGAGTACAGTGCGAAGAGTGCTGGCCGCCAGCAGTCTCGTCGAATGACTACAAATGCATCCCAACAGGAGCAAAGTGATATTTATTCATTAGAAATAGTAGTAAAACACAGGCAGGAAATTATCGAATAATCCGCGTGCGTAATTGCCAGGATTAATTTACCATGTGATCCCTTGCATTTATTTTCCAATATCCAGAGAGGAGTGCAAAGCCCCGCCTGTGCTGGTAGCTTATGGAGAATATTGCATTCCTAATGCACGAAATGCAGTGGCTATTTCTGGATTAGTTTATCGCTTAGAACGTAAACAGTTTATTGGCATTACATTCGTGTGTTTCGGATCATTAAATTGACTGGGTTTATTGCCCTATTTAGAGACCCATAAGGCAATATATAATGATGGATATTGCGGTCTCTTGAAAGGAGACCACGGAATTCATACCGATAGGGTGATTGGGATCGACTATATTTCTAATTAGGGCGAATTGCTATGGGATTCGTGGATATTGGCATACTGAGGAACGTGGACGAGAATCCTGACCGAGGATCTTGTTCTGTTAGGTTTCCCACGTAATTGGCAGAGTTGAGCGAATCATCTCGCCGTGAAACGATTTTGATTACGCGCCGCTCGTTTTGCCTAATTGGAAAGCTGTAGATGTTCGTTAGTTCGTATAATTGGCAGACACTCGATGTAAAAAGGTCGATTCGGTCTCCGTACTATGATGAGGTAACATTGTATCTTCTAATAGGATAGCCAAGAGGACTCAGGACGGTTCCGGTACTCTCACCTATAATTTGCTATCTTCACTACTGCGTTCAAGGGTTCCTTGATCCTGTAGTAGACCACTGCGTCTACGCTGACTGTTACGGAATCCTTGGTCAGGATTTCTTGAGGCGGCACATCAAAGGATACCGTGCGCAGATCGACCAGAACGCAATTATCGACGCAGGGCAATATGAAGAATGTTCCTGAAGTAGATTGACACGGTGATTATTATTATTATTATTGTAAATTATTTTTACTCGGGACTGTACAGTGCGAATATGTCAAAAGGGATGCTGCAACAATTACAATTATCACTATAATGCTCGGGTTCGAAAGACTCGTTGCGAAGGAGTTTTGTGCCAGGAAAGCACCGGAAGTTAATCATTGGACAGAAAACTTTAACACGGTATCTCAAGTATGCCAGGAGTTCCTGGCAATTATCCTGTCTGCTTCTATCTAACAAGATAATTATTTCGCAAAGAGCCATTTCCCTTTTCGTATAATGCAAGAAGGCGATGTAATAATACCGAGAATGGGTCTCAGCGTGATTGTTTGGTGCATCTGTGAAATCACAGATGGGGATGTTACTTAAAGGAAATGGCAAACGTATGTGAATGGCACACCTGGTCCTTGTGGTTCTCCACGTAGACGTCCCATCCTGAAGACGACAGCCCTCTCGTACTCTTGCACGACTTTGAAAGTGAAGCATAAGGAAAACGGTAGAGTGATCAGTAGAAGAAGAAATGATCCCAAAATGGCCAGGACTTCGATGAACCTTGTCATGACGTCGATTTGACTTCCGTCCCCGACGGAGCTTGTGCTCCTCGGGCTGGATCTCTCCTCTGTCCTCATAAGGTGAAAAATCAGGATGAGCTTATCGTATCCTCTCCCAGAACTTGAGATAACGGCTTCCTGGCTCTGCTCTCTATATCTCTCTCCTCCCTGTTTTCTTGGAAGCTCTACGCCACAAAATTCAAATTCTTTGACCAATCCCTGAGAAGAAGTTACAGCCTACTCCCGTCAGGCCAAACCGTCACCCCCAACATCACTCATTCGATCCTTTCGCTCTCGCACACCTTTCTCTCTCACTGTCAATTAAAGTTTCATCTTTCACTCTCCCTTTCTCGCACTCGCACTCATTCGCTCTCTATCGGCTACCAAAGGGATGGAAGCAAAAGAAGTGAGGCTCACTGAGCGAGAGAGGGACTGAGAGGAAAAAGGGACAGCTTTCTCGCAGAACTCAATGAAGCACTCGAGGTTTGCTTTGGCACACTCTCTCCTAGTTGGAGTACTCTCCACTGTTTCTCTCTCTCTCTCCCCCCTCCCTCCCTCTCTCGCTCTCCCTGTCTCTCTCAATGCAACCAGCCTACTTGCTCCAATGGGTATGACGGTCGAGTGTCTGAATACCCGACTGACGCTACCTCACTCTTTCACCCCTCTTGACTTCCTTCCTCAATTCCATTCTATATCCTATCCTCTGTTATCTATTCTCTATACTTTATCTATTCTGTCTCACTCTTCTCGTGTGAAGTCGATGAAGCACTCGACACCTCCGCTGTCAGTTTTCGCACACCCGTAGTGCACCATACTACTCCTGTCACTCCGAATCCCACTGCACTTCCTCCGTATGGATATCACTTTCTCTTTATATAAACTCTTTCCCTTTGTACTGTACTGATTTTTTCTATTTTGTCTCTCTCTCTCTCTGTCACATACAAAGAGATACTTGGTACCAGTGTCTTTGTTCTTCCTTTCACTCACAACCACGACCGCTTTTAAACAATCCAATATTCATTTTTTTTTTCTCTTTAACGAATGACACTCCTGCACCAGGGGTAGCTTTGCTCATCCACCTACTGACTTTCTTTCACCACATATCTTCTTCTGCAGCTCACGATTGGCTACCTCCTGGATGTCCAGATACAAATATAACAGCTACGTGTACTCGCCGCAAACCCGCTACGTATTAAGCATCCAATGCTACAGCATCCGCACCCTGAAGCATCGTTTACACGGACCACGTGTAATCACCCGTGAAGAACCATGAAAGCCAGACACCAGAGCCGAACAGCACATCAGAGCCCAGCGAACCATCTCCATCGACGTGGCCACTAGGTCCACCAATATACTAACAGAAACGAGCAGCCAATGAACCGACTGGCCGTCTTTATAATCGGCGTCTGTTTCCTCAGCTGTACTCCTACGCAATAAGTAATTCCCTTATTTTCTACTATTCCTAAATTTACCACAAAAATTTATCCTTCCCTGTACCAGTGACGTAGGCGTCAGAATTTCGGAAAATGCATCGTCTATGAAAAATATACTGTAATTGCAGGAATTTTATTGAAGTTCCCTTACACAGTGTGGATACAGACCGGGCTATTCAGCTGAAACGCATCATCTGAAGTTGAATCGTCCATTCGATTCTCATAGTGAAACCATGTTCGCTTGGTACGTTTGGACTGAATAACCGGATACATACATAGAATGAGTAACGTATGGTAGACAAAAAATGTGCAGCAAACTCAATGGCCAACCGAATGCAATTTCCCTTTGGTTAACGTGATAACGCTCCCCTTTAAGGGCTACTTTATCACCCTGTAACTTTTCAATGGCTACCTGCTGCATCGTTCATCATTTTATTTTGCTGTACAGCGTGTACCTATTTTTTTCATACAGTACCTCCACTTGTTTTACATCGCTAGAATTATATAACTATGCGCATCATAATTGGCATACGCTATTGATAATTATACTAAAATGCCTATCTATTTCTTGGTACTATTTCCGCCAGGTGCCGCTTTACCATTTTATAACTTTTCGCATTATCTTGTAATACTAAACAGGAGACTCTACCCGATGCACTTTGCAGCCCTTTGTATTTGTATGATAGATTATTCATCGACGTGTTATGGCTTTAATGTAATTTTAATATTGTATTAGTATTGTAATTTGAACGCGGGGCAGAGTGAGGGGAAGTTAGTCAGTCTTACTTTTTAGAAAATAATTAATCCATGAATGTCAGTCCTCGGTTTCTTTAAATTAACAGGAAGACAAGGATCTTCTGTTAATCAACGTACGAATGGCTTTGTCGGATATGTCTATGAAAATCTAGTTAGACTTTAAGTTCGTTCCTATTTGGATAAACAATAATAATATTATTATATCTTTTTTTAATTTCTGAGATATTCATGTCAATGTCAAATAATGGAAACTGAGCATGTTTCTTATCTTTTGAATACATCTCCGTTTATATTGAAGTCTTTGCGTGTAATAACATTAAAAGCTAGTATGTTCGTTTGATACGACCGTATTTCGTAATATAAAATGAAAAATATTGCGTTTCCCTTTGGCTTCGTTGATATTTTAAAAATGCAATATATACGAAAGCTTGGAAGAAAATTCAAAGAGGAATTTCTCTGTTGGATCATCCGAGTATCAATCTCAAAATATTTGAGTCACAACACTCGAAATTTCCTCTGCCGAATTTCTAGCGTCACTCCTCGGCTCCTACTGACTCATGCAAATAACTTGTAAGCCGTTCTAAGAGGAATTACAGTTATCTTTGTTGCATGTGATGTCTCAGGCGAAACTCCCGGCATCCGACTTTAAGGATTAATGATTATAATCACAGTAGGACGATATAAGATGGAGCCTGTACAAATTAGATGAACGGTCTGTAAATACTAGATAAAACGTAGCTAGTAAAAAAAAACATATTGCTTCATCAACATAGCACTAGATTCTAGAATACGTGAAATGCCTCTGTACCGTCCGGTTAGAAATAGTCCGATATTCTGTAACCAGCCTGCTTACTACTAGTTCAATAGCATTTGACATTCCAGTACAAAATTACTAGTCGAACCAGAATAGTAGTCGATACACAATAGAACAAAAACTTTGTTCCCGATATTATGTAAACGTGCACATATCGGGCTATCAGCTAATCGAAAAGCAAGATCAGTTTAGTATTTAACGTTTGTTACCATAACCCCATTGGAGGCCAACTCGCTATCAGAGTACAGTGCGATGCGTGCGAATAAAATGGCATGGAGGAAGTTTAGAAAATTTCCCGAGCACCCCGGAAACGCTGCCAATGAAAATTGGGCATCCGGTGGCATCGACGGTGGCGGAATCGCGCAAGCGTGTAATTAAGCGTAAAGCAATTACATACTCTTCAAGTGGAATCCCAGTAAATATGTACTTCGCGGTTATTGCGTGGCTGCTGAACCGCTTGCAATTACGAGCTGTCATAGGAGTCCGTATACAAGCCAATAGTATGGTAGACAAGCACATAGATTTCCCAGGGACTCGGAAGGCCAGTTGGACAAGGATAAAAGGTTCCATCGGCATCCGGCAATAGACTTCGGCCGGTATGACTCAATGGTAATTACGCTTTGGCGCAAGAATTATAGAGGAATTGGAATTTCAGCGAGCTAGGCGTTTTATCGTTCAGTTCGCGTTTCATTGGTCACCCTGATTTTACTGACAATCAGCAACAGAACAGTGGGCTTAGCCAGCATAGAGCCAACTTCATTGACCAGCTGCACCAGCAATCTCCATACCATCGGCATGATACCAAATTGATTTGATTCTACGGGTCCACACCGATATCGATCTAAAACGTGGGGATCGATCGACTCTACCAAACAAGGACCACGTGTTTGATCCCGGGCTTTTGAAATTCCAGTACGCATCTGCCTATACGCGCGTCGTGCGCGTCAATGACGTTTGGCTAATTAACCTACGATGACGATGAGTACCGAATGACACGGAAGTAATAACGAGGCTTTGTATACCTCGGACTCGTTAATAAAGCGCAATTACCAAGAGCTTCACAGTGAGTATTGCCTATGAATATCAAATTTGTATTTTATTATTGATAATATACTATACACCGTGTACACATATGTATACTCATCGAATGACGTACTCG
This sequence comes from Calameuta pygmaea, assembly GCA_031762395.1. NCBI lineage: Eukaryota > Metazoa > Arthropoda > Insecta > Hymenoptera > Cephidae > Calameuta > Calameuta pygmaea. The sequence continues at coordinate 128,463 of JASANN010000633.1, read as the reverse complement.
AGATGCATGGATCATGAAACACGAATTCTCGTTTACGCTATAGCTGCTATAGTAAGCCGTGAACTATGTGGAAAAGTTCCTTCGTGTTTGGCTGCATGCTTTTCGTGCCTTTACATAGCTCGACGAGACACCCCATGAGGATAGGGGCTTGTCAAAGTTTATTTGAAGAGCAAACTTCACGAAAGGATCCTCGTACGTGAGAAAGCTCTTAAGCGGAAAGAAGATCGGTAAATTCAAAGCTATGACATCGAACTTCTCGTCCATTCATATTTTCAGCCTTCTCGTATCTCTACGGCTGTTTCAAGTTTTCATCTAAAAGCCATACGTGATTTTTCAGCTTATACGCACAGTTACCCGCGTCGCCTTTTAACAACCTTACCTAACCTCGAAATATCCCTGTCCGTATCACTGGCAATTTGTTTAACGTTAAATCACGAAATTTTGGGGAATGTCGTGCAAGAGAACTATGGCAGATATTAGCGGTAAGATTCGTGGGATGAAGTAAGAGAGCGTGCGAAACTAAGGGTACAGCGGAAGTGGAGGCTGATGTGGCGATCCTAGGGGAGTGCTTGAACCGTGATCACGTTGTTAGCCCATCCCATCCTTCATAGACCTCCACTACCCTCTTACAAACAGTACCGTACTAACATAGCCTTACCTTTGGATTCTCCACTACCGAAGCTTCACTGTCAGGAACAGCTAACACCGGGAGAACTGCGGGCTGAGCTGGGGTCGCGTCCACGTCATGTGAGATAATTCCATCTCCTTTCCGAACGCCGAAGTTACCGGCAAGCTCTATAGCCTTGTATCAGAACATAACCTAGATCCAGGTTAGATATATTTATTCGGTGGTAAAGACGAGCAAGGGGAGCTCAGCTTTGGGTTTACGTATAGGCCACAACCGGATGTGGTGTTCAATGTGGATTCAAGCATTAACATGAATCCCAGTTCTCATTGTTTATTCCCAGGGAAATCGAAGCCCAATAAATAAACGGATATATGGATAATATCAGAAACGTTAAGGCCGATCCCCAAAGCACCCTCGTAAATCTAACAGATCGAGGTATCCGTCTTTGCGAGTTTGTTTGAACGGATCTCTGAAAAGATAAGCTTTGCCTATACGGATATACTCGTTTTCCCTCATCTTCCTTCTCATTCCTGGATCCTCATCTCGCACTATACTATGTCATCTTACGTCAGTTAGATTCTCTCGGAGAATTCGTTTGTCTCCTATATATCCGGTGAAAATAGATTTTTATCCTTGATACTCGATTGTCCATTTATATGGATACAGTAGGATGCTGCGAGGATCGACGACTCAAAATATTGTACCGTCGCGCACAAAAATTTCAAAGTTATACATATTTCGTTGTATTATACGCAGGTACAGTCTTGTGCAAAACAGGTATCAGTACGCTATGGAGTTTCTCGATATATTTGGAATACAGGAAGTAAAGTCGACGAACGCTCAATATCGCGGAGATGAGGATTCTCCGTTTTAGGACGGGAATAGGCCCCAATGGAAGCTAATAGAACGCAATAGGGAACGATGGGGCTATAGTGATACTGTTAGCCCAGGCATGGCTATGGATGCTCGTTAAGGATGATTCAGGATAATATCGCTGACCATTTCCGCAAAACGTTACTACGATCGGACCATTCGAGAGTCGATCCCTCTAACGGATAATACGTGCACAGGAACGACTATCGCGGTCATCGCTATCGCATATCTAATATCGCACCCCGAAGCCTTAACATTTCTGCCTATACTGTACTCGTTACTTACTGCTAGTGTACACTTCCTATTGTTATATATAGTATGGCATTACCTGGCCTGGTTCAGTGGCTGACTGGCGTTAGATATACCTGGTCTGTGTAGTAGCCAACGGCGACGCCATTAGATCCCTGTCAGAATGTCAGAGGGGGTGATTTGGCTTCCTGTGATGAACGAACGATATCATGCGGCCAAACCGCATGCGAACGTTCGCGGAATCCTGTGATACCGCAGGTCCATAGCTACCCTGCCCAAAATTATATTATTTAGATAATGCAATGTTAATCCACGTCAAAAGGTTTGCGCTAGCAGGAAATTTCGGAGAGAATCTCAAGTTACGTAATAGATCTAATATGGCGTTGAATCGTTTTTTTTTTTCATTTTTTCTTTCTTTCTTTCTTTTCCCAAGGGTAATACACTTAAACTGTAAGAGTCAATTGGTCGCTTTAATTCTTTTCTAACCTGGTTCTCAATCGTTCTTTTTTAAAGTGTCTGCTGCATTTCTTCTGGATTTACCCTGCTTGGCCATGGTGCCTCGTGCTGCCGGCGGAGGGTTGGTCGCGGATAACGGAGGGTGCCCTCTATTAAGCCAAGGAATTAAATTACTGAAATTACACCCCAGGGCTGCGAGTGCCAGGTGGAAAATCTGCGAGGCGGCCACCACCACCACCATCGTCGCCAGAAGCTACCCCCCTACTTCCGTCTTCGTCCCTTGCCTCGCACAACGGTTCCTCTGGCTCCTTCGGCTCGTTCGCCGACGCTCCAACGAGATTAAGATTCCCTTACCTTACATTAGCCTACGTAACCCTCTGCCCGGTTTTCTCCTTACTGGCGTTATTAGCCGGTGAAATTCCTACTTCGAAATTATGATTAAATTTTCAGTTCACCGTACCCACCTATCGTCCTTCTACAGCTCCTGAAGAACTCACTCTATCTGTCTCTCTCTCGCTCTCACACTCATTTTGCATCCAGAAGGTACCAGGAACACGTTCGGACTCCGGTACTATATTGGCCCCTCTTTCATTGCGCATTCCGTCCCTGTCGCTCCTGCTGGATATACCCTAGAGAAAATCCTCGACTTCCGCTCCGATTCACTTTAGCCGACGACTCGTGCAATCGAGGACTCTCAAATTCATCCCCCGCTTTGTGCCACGTATCGATTCGAAGTAAAAACACATTTAAAGGCATCCCCTAATCGGTTCGGTTAGCACAAATAATTTATTCCATTTGATTTGACCTCCTCGTCGTATTTTTATTTTATTATATCACATATATGTATACATACGTGCTCTTTATATTTATTATTTACTTGTACTGCATATCCTAATCATATTACGTCATAGACTTCGTTCCCGTATAACGTTATCAAATGATCCATAATAACGACCTCAGAACTTCCCGTAGGGTAGATGATTCTTCGGTCGAGTAAATATAAAAAAAATAATCTAAAAATGGCTGATGCTCCCTGACGTCTAATGAAGGTTAGAGGCCAATGGCCAACGAAGCGATGGAGCCACGCAAACAGTCAGGCAAGCAACATCCCTATATTTTCATTTGCCAGGGATCAGTCGTTATCCGGCAGTTAATCCTCGTTGAGGGCGAATGGGATGAACCCGTGACGCAACGGGATCGTTAGTTTTAATCGTTTGACTGCTATTAGTTTGGCTCCTGCCGTCTCTCCCTCCATCTTCCCACTCTTCGTTTTCTTCGTCAGAGGCCACTTCTTTGTCTTGCTATCGCGGGCTCCAGCAGCAACTATGCACAAAATCGCTGCTATCAACCATCCAGCAGCTTCCTGATATTCGCTAGGCTATAGCCACCTGGTTCATCCTGGGCCTTCCAGCTGATTCCTTCCTGAAGTCCAAGTCCTGGCTCATTCTTCCCATAGGCAATATAGAGTACAACCCCCATCCAGGACGGACCCATCCTCACGGCCTTTAATAGCATGACCAGTTCAGACGACATTATCGATGGCAAGCATTAACCATGTCTCCTACATTCCCTTGCGCAACCCCTTCATCTTCATCCTCACACCCCCTGGTGACCCCACCTCAGAGTGGCCCCCATAGATTTTCCACCCCTTCGGGCTTCCTAATAAACCACTCTTCTCCCCTCCAGCCGAGCTAACCGCTCAGCTGGGACCCGGCAAATCCAGCTTGCCGTCAACTTCGAAAAATTAATTGATCGATTGATCGTTCATTATCTCGACTCCGTCTAGAGATTAACTGGAAGTTCGGGAACTTTTATATCTATTGGGGGGATTGCGGAGTACGTACTGTGGATATAGGGGTGTTTTTCTCATTGTGGTTACTGATTCTCATCGGTTAAACCTTTAAGACTGAACGTTTTTCTTTTGGATACGTTTACCTCTTGTGTCGTGAGATTTTTCGTCAAAACGAATGCATTATTCGACTGGAGTCTTCTTTTCGCTCTCTATACATAGATACGTATATATATATATACATATATAGTCTGTGAGGGAACTTTGACTTCGTTCGAGGGGCTATTCCTTTATGCGAATTCCAAGAGACTCCTGCTAAACGATTCTTTGTTTCTTCTTTATAAACAAGTGAACTTTCTTTTTTTAATTTTATTTTTTTTTTCATATTTCCTTGCCCTGTCTTTTCATGTCTGTTTTTCTTTCGTTCTCCTTTCTCGGTCTTTCGTACCTCTGAGAATTTAGATTCTCAAACTGGTTAATGTGTAAGCATTGGAAGCAGGAAGCTCTACTCGAGATACGCGTGACCTCCCGTTTCCCGGTTGTTTTGAAGAAGTACTCGCGAAGGTAGTATAGAAAAAGAAAATGCGAAAAGACAAAGAGAATGATAGAGAAAGAAACGAGTATAAAGTAAAGGAAAGATCATCCATCAAGAAGAGACACGGTAATACCTCGTTCCCGTGCTACAAATCATAAGATCTTCCTTTCTTATCTTTTCTTTACCTATCACAGTTCTCTTAGCTCCTTCTCCCTCCCTCTCCTTCGCTGTATATTTCTCTTCTACTGTAGCGTCGAGAGTAGAGAAAGTGGAAAAGGGAGGAGCAGGCGACAGGACGATGCCTTTGAATTCCTGTCGTGACCAGCATTTTTGATTCCGTATATAATTCATCTTTTTTCATCGTTACGGCGAGGCAAGGACAGAAGCAGACAAGAAAAGCAGAAGGAAGGAAGGAAGGAAGGATCAGCCAACACTCGAGGACCCTGGTAAGGATACTACAGGATCTCAATGCGTAGCTGACAATGTCAGAGGATAGAATCGAGTAGGCAGAGAGAACTTTATAAAAATTGACTTTACTTTCATAAGTCAATTGACACAGCGTTTTAGCGTTGAATTCGAGTGACGAGTAAAAAAAATGAGGGATGAGATGAGAAAGAAAGTCGATCGAACACCTTCGACCTGACCGCAAAGGAAGGACGTCAATTCTTTTTTTTTTCTCCAAGGGATGGTCTCGCCACAAGTCGAGAACCCTATCAGGATACTAGATTGAAGGATGCCCGAGATTTTTAGTCTGGACGTCCACTACCTATAGTGGGATAGCGATATGCCTTCACCCTTCCACGAATATCCTACTTTCACCTTATACCCTCTTACATATAGCCCATACTATCTTTTATCCTCTCGATCAGAGTCGCCCAGACTTCATCCAAGTTACGCTAAGAGTAACATTGCGTATGCGGCATCACGCCTGCAAAAGGATTTTTGTGATTTTGCCAGGAAAATAACCAGCGGCTTTGAAAGCGTGCCTGGAATCCACCTTTTAAAACACATAACCTCCTCTAGCTGCTATCTCGTCTCTACCTTTACCGGAAGATCCTACCGTCAACCCTCCTACCGCCTGTATCTTATACAGCTTCGTCCTTCTTACTTTTGCTCTTTCTTCCTTCCCTTTCTTGTACAGCGTAGACGAGGTTGTGCATTAGGCGACTATACGTGCCCAGGCATCGTATTTTTTAGCGTGCCCGCCATTGCTACAAAGTAACACATATGTTATATGCGTGAAATAACTATACCACGCTTCCCTGGTAACTGTCCTTTCTTCTTTTTCGTTTCTCTTTCGTAAATATCGTCGTCGAATTTCTGTTGCGTTGACTTTGTACTCAGCAATCAGCACCACCTAGCGGCGGATTCGGACACTACTAGTGTAGGAATCAGCAGACGAATCTTACGATTAGTCGTGCGATAAGTGACTCAAAGGAACAACTGTCGTTTGTGCTTCTTCAAAAGTGATAAAAAGAAATGTGACGCGATACTGAAAATACAGTGTAGCATACTAGAAAGTCGGTAGCATAAGGAACTTTCGGTGAAATGGACTAAAGGTGGCTATTAACATTGAATGAGGTTCGTTGACGAGCAAAGCCGAAAACGTTAACCAGGAAAACCATGAAGACTGGTAAAATTCTCTCTATTCATTAAATATTCATAGTCCTAGGATGTTTTCGAGTTAGCTTCTACGGTTTTACGGGTAACTTTCAAATCGTCCCTCGTTTCCCTTTATTTCAGAGTTTGTGGCACTGAAACGACGAGGTGGAGGATGACAACGCAGGGACGATGCCGACGTCGACGTTTCTACGGTTTTTCACTTTATTGCACGAGATAACGCTTCGCGCCGTCGTAAACAATATTTTTATTAGTCCTTCATCTGCGAGAGAACACTTCCTGCTTCGTGTGGCTTTTTTATTCTACTACATCTTTTATTCCCGTTTCCGTATTATCCACCAGTATGCTTCTGCCCTGCGCTTATTCTAGCTTCATTGTCTCTTTCTCTGTTTGCACATTTACTCGTCCTTTCTCTAAGCCGTCATTTGCCTCATTCTGCCATGCCAATCTTGGAAAGACGCAAAACGTAAGCCCAGTGCGAATAGCAAAGGTAGAGTCTAATTGGGCTCTGATTAAATCGCTCGTGGCAAACCGTGTGGCTGTACGACACAGAATAGGAGAATGAGAGAATGCTCTAGGATGAAGATAAACAGGGACAGTATAAATTGGAGAAAATGCAAGAGGGAAAGAGAGCGAGGTATGAATCAAGGGAGAACGACTAGAGAACGACAGGCGGCGGGTAGATGATCGAGGTGGAGTAAATGGGCATGAGCAAACGTTCTCATTAGAATGCAGCGTCTGTGTTGTGGCTGGAAAACTGGTCGATTTTATGTATAGTGAGTTTATCTGGATACTATAGCTATTTTCTAGTATTGGGTAGAATATGGTAGCGGCTAGTAGTTAGTAGCGAAACCAACGAGCCTTATAAAGTGGAAGGGCAGTTATCCAGGTATATCGATTCTCTTCTGTCCAGTTTGAACCACTCTCCTGGTCCTCGGGCCTTTTAGAAAAAAGTAATTAAACGTCCAGTCGGTTCTGGAACGAATTCTTCTCCGTAGTGGAACTATTATTCTCTTGGCACTGCGTTGGTTTGAGTTTTTGTACAAAAAAAATTGGTCCACATCGATATCATTCGTTTTATCTATTTTTTCTGTCTGTCTGTCTACCTATCTGTCAGTCTGATCAGGAACATCCTATTACTACCGATACAGAACCACAAGTGAAATGACCTGATTGTTGTACAGCAAGTCTGTCACTGTGTCCTTTCGAAGGACTATTCTTCCTGTGGTAGCTGTAAAATTGAGACAAGATTCTCATTTTAATGGTTTTAAGATCTAACGATGATTCACATTGGAGTTTTTTTCTTCTAGGATTAAGGCATCCAATAAAATGTTTTGACATTGTATGGCACATAAAGAGAGCGATCAGAAAATTGTGAGAAAAGGAAAGGAGGAAGCATTGTAAATGGGATAGGTAGCATGACGTAACCGATGGACGGCTGGGAACCATGACGGCTTCCGAATCCCTATTCGGCGGAGACTCAATACCATAAAAATAAATCGAGAACGTAATCGATTTAGGGTTGCGTCCGAAATGGCTTCCCTTCTGAACATCGAAGTATACGGGATGGTTTGGCTCGTTGGTTATCAGGATGGTTGCCCGTCGAAGAGATCAGTTTTACGGTTATGGAAACGTGCTACTGCAGATTATTACCAGGGACACCCTGGTCGGGATGCTCTTCGCGCTTTGGCACAGATACCTAAGGATTTCGTAAAAAGAGTCTAAAGGGGTTGGCTGGTCTCGACAATAGTGCGAATGTCAATAGGAATACTGGTATTGCTTGTACTGCTGCTGCTGGTGCTGCTGTTTGCGGCGTTCACATGAAAATATGCTTAGCCAAACGAGATTCGGTCCAGTTTCTCTCTCATCCCTTGTAATAAAACTCCATGGAATTTAAAGCGGAATGGAACTTTATTATCCTGGGGAGACTTGTTCCCGAGGAACCCACAAAAATTTAATCTCGAACAACAAACACTGGACGATTTATTCTCTCCGTTTCTCCATTTCCTCCTTCACAACGCTTGAAGCGTCTTCCGTCTTTACTTCATTTCCCTTTACCCGCTCTCCACCCTTTAACTCTCTTTCCTGCTCCCCATTCTATTCTACAATAGAGAAAGCGAATTCGAAAAGCATCCAACGGATTTTCTTTGTCGAGTCGAGGGAGCATTTCCAAGGGCAGTCTGCGTGCGGTAGGTCGGGAGGCGATCCGCCATGGCTTCTGGGGTGAGAAACACCACGGGTAGAAGAGTAGAAGACTATAGGAGCGGTAGGGGCCACGCGTATAGAACGGGACACAGGAGCCCGGTACTCGTATAGGGACATAGCCTATCGTCAGGATCTTCGTGGTGATCCAGTGCGCATGCGCAGTGACTGCATAGTATACATTAATCCTCTATATACAGTTTTCTCGGTCGACCGCCACTATATATACGTCTACGTATGTTTGCCAGATGGCTCGACGGGTATACCGTAGGCAGACGCCAGGGGACGCTCTCCGCGACGTTCCTCGACGCTCTCCGACGCCGATTCAGTCGTACGGCCGACGTCGCGACGCGCACAGTCGTACCGCTTCATTTCCCTCTGTTATTCTGTCTGCTTCCTGCTGCTCCACTGAATCCCTTTATAGTTTTAATCTCCCGACAGAATTCTTGCCTTGCTCAAAGTCCGACATTCCCTTCCTTTTTCCGTCAAGCAGTATATTATTAAATCACACGTATACAAAGAGACGCCATGCGTCTCGGGGTGCCTCTTAACACGCGCCCATGGACTTTGACGTCACCAGGATTCCTCTATTGATAGTTCATATAATAGTACCAGGTAAAAAGTAATACCTGCGCCGTAATTAAGCACAGAAGGACCTACGTTTACACGGTGTACACCGTTGAACAGTCAAACGTCGGATTGATACAGATGACGCCGTTACGCACGTTGCTTAAGTGGGGGATCTGTAAGGCACAGGAGGGTTTCTATTAGTAAACCAGACTGTCGCTACGTTAAAGTCTCGTCGACTAGCGAGTCACTCGGATTCGAGGACGCTCTTTGTACAGATACATTTATCTTTACTGAAAGTACTATTGTTGCCTACGAATACAGGCTCTTTCATACGGTCGTGATATCAACGCTGGACAAGGACTCGCTGTTACATCGTTTAGGAGAATTCTTAAACATCTGTCTGTCTATACGGATTTGTACGTACATAACCTAGTTAATCTGAGCCGCGCGTGTTTATGTGCCTCCGTTCTCACTCGTCATGTCTTTGTGCATCTCTACGAAGTCGTTTTCCATAAAAGGAGCAGTGAAAATATAAAAGTAATATGGCACGGACAGTAAGCTTTATTATAAGCTCGTTCGTACCCAGTGGAAAACCTTGGCCCTTTGTCCTAGAACGTTGCGTGCGCTGGCTACGATTCTATTATTAACACAGCAGAAAGGTATGGCCGCCTACGTTGTATCTCCGACAGCATTGGGCTCCCTGGAGTGTACTATATGTATACATTGGATGCTGTGACTTTTAAAAAGATTTCACGCTGTTTCATCTTGAAGACAATGGGAAAGCAGGGTTCTTATTTAAACAAGGCATTATCTTCAAAGTTAATCATGAAATTGTCCATTGATATAACGTGCACAAGGTGTGTAGACAATATTGAGCAGTGCCATTGTGCTCAGTGACAGAATTAACGTACGCCAATAAAATAACCCAACGACAAGACTGAATTATAAAATTGTGTGAAAATTGTGAAAAATTCTCCGATAAATGTATCAACGTGAAATAGTGAACGATTCTACGGTGAATTGATAATGGCGTGAAGAAGACGAAGTGGAATTAATCGATAGGAATTCAATCAAAGTACGAAATCTACTTCAAAGTCCGGATTCCACTATCCTCGTGAATCCTAGCAAATTGATAGCCAGCTAATCAGAAGGCATTTCATAATTAGGATATCGATTATTTATTATCGGAGAAGTATTAATGGGACGAATAGGAAGGTGACAGTGATGATTATCGTATCGCATGGAGCGAACTGATTAAACACATCTCTAAAAATCATCTCTTAAAATCTCTACGTAGAGCGTGCTTCTTATCAGTGCCATGATAATCATTTCGACATTAAAAGAAATTCATGCTATTCTAAAAGGATAGTCCGACTCATAGTTCACGTCTTGTCAGATGAGATGACAGTGTTGTGCATCCTCTGGGCGACTTTGTCCACTGTGGCATCGATCCTAGCCTGTTCAGGGTTTTATCTGCCCTACTGGATCCAGGTAAAAGTTCCATCTTCAAGCGTCCAACCCTCTTTGAGGATACTGTCGCATGGAGTATAGGTACTGGCGTACGTGTCAGCGCGTCTAGTGAGTGCTGGTGCTTGTAAAGGGACGAGGAATAGCGGAAGGGGGGGGGGGGTCTGGTTGCAAAGCTTTCAGCGCCTTTCGAGGGGAGCGACGTTTGAATTTTATTAGGTACATTCCTTGGCCACCGTCCTCATTCCCCTACTCCGATGCTTTCCATCTCGTCTACCCTTAATTCTCCTTGGAAGCTTCGCACTCGGACCTCTAGTACTTGAAAGCTTCTCTCTCTCTCTCTCTCTCTCTCTTTTTCTTTTTCTCTCTCTACTTCATCCCCTTATACCTCTCCCATATTGCCTCCTATGCTGGTTCCATTCCCGAGCAATCTCCAAAAGAAAAGCTCCTCAGGACTCTCTAAATAATGTAAAACGACAGGACTACGTTCCTCTCGAACTCGCCATGAACACACTCCCTCCCCTCTTCCCTTCTCCCGCTGTTTTCACTTTTTTCACTCCTTACACGCTACCCCCATTCTAAATCCTCTCGACTCCTCTGAATCTCTTCAGGGAATTTTCTACGCGAGAAAGCTTACCTTATACCGAGAAAGAGGACTCGTCGACCGAATGAATCTACTTAGTATCCAGTAGCTTGTAACAACTATGTGTATTATATGTATGTATTTACGTACACGTAAATATCGCACCGTCCTCACTCGATCTGGTCATTCGTCTCCCTCAGAGTATTGCCAATATGGTTTTCAGTCGTTCCTGCCAATTTTGCGGTATTCACAAAGAATTGAAATTTCATAACGCTGGAATTGTTCGGTAGATTCATGCGAAAATAACCTGATCCCGTTTATGAATTCCATCGTATTTCCCCAATGACGCGTGTAATACTACTAATTAATGGCAGTGCGATTAAGCGAGGTCCATTATGCGAAAGTGCGCTACTGGCCACAGGTCGCTTTACCTCGGTGAACCCTCTAAAATTATCCTGGTTCCATCGGTTCTTCCAAGCAATTCTCCCTCTACCAGTTCTTTACTCTCTATATACTCTTTATGCTATGTATATTCTCTTTTCTCTCTTGTTCTATATATATATATATATCTTTCTCTCTCTCTTGCTGGCGGACTAGCAAATTAAGGACCAGCGGAATACTCAATTATGCTTTCAGACTCTAAGACCGTATCCAGTTCCTCGCTTTCAAATAAGAACCGTAACGACCTGGTTTCGCCATGCAAAGTCGGCAAGCCTCCTCTTGGTTTTATCCTTGGAATAAACGTCCATTCCTAGTACTTGACTATATTCAGGACTTTCTCCAGCTAGAATATCTCTCGCGCTTCTTCCCCTAAGACTCCTCCTTGAGACACGTGAAATTTCCTTATCTGTCCTAGCAACCGGAAAACGGCCCTGTAACTCTCTTCTCGCGGCTTCGTCTTCTCGGTTCTCGTTCCCAGTTCTGTTTTCCCATTCTCGCTGGTACTTCCACCTCCACCATCACCGCCACCACTTCCACCACCACCGCCAACACCATCCCATCATACCTACTCCTCCCATTCTTCTTCCCGTAAAACTTTTTCAAACTTCTCACCCAATCCCAAAATGTTCTAGCCCAGTCGTGAAATACTAGCATTTATCCTGAACGATCCTCCGTTAAAGCTTCTCACACTTCATTCAACGGCAACAGCAACGTCTTACGAATTTCGACGAATTTCTTTATTGGACAATTTTTAGTCTTCAATCGCTTCGTCGGGATATCTTCGTGAAATCTGAAAAACTTGCTCGAACCATATCTATGTATATATATATATATATGCAGAGAGAAGGGCTGAAAAACGTAGAACAAAAAAAAAAGATAAAGAAAGTAAAGGACGTATAATTGATGTCGCTCGTGGGATTCTCCCTCGTATCTGCCCCACCCACGGATCAACAAACCGTAAAGGGTCCATGGAAAAAAGGTCGTACCTACAAGTTTTTTCTCTTTGCCTCTTTTTCCAGGGAAGATTACTCGGGAAAGCCGACGCATATTTCAGCTCGTTCCGACGCTGCAATTATCCAAGAATACGAGCCCCAAACGCTACTCCAGAAATCGTTTACGAGTGTGCCAGGTATTCCAGGTAAGTCTCAATTCGATTCCTTAACTTACGTTAACTCCCTGAGGACACTCGATATACTTCATTAAAGCGTCTCTTCGTTGCCCGACTTAATAACGTCTTGAGGATATCACATAGCGAAGTAACTCGAGACTCCTTTGCTTTCCATGATCGAGCAGAACAAGCATCTCTGCTTTTCACATCAGAGAACGTAACGGTTTCTTGTTGGCATCAAAGTAATAAAAAGAGATGAGAAGTAGATTGAAAGGGATAGGGTGTAGATAGATAGAGAGAGAGAGAGAGAGAAAGAGAGGGTGAACAAATAAAAAATACACTAGCGTCGACCAGCGTCTGGAAGCAACTGGTGTCTAGATCAGCGACATGTGTGTTGATCTTCCTGATATCTATGCATATGAGCATGAATTTTGACCTTTTAGCTTTTGGGACATTCCCAGCGCATGGTGGCAGGCTAGTACAGTCACTATGGGAATTGGCGTGGCTTTGACTGTAATCGGTACACTCACCCTACTTGCTGCAGCCTCCTCCTTCCTGCCCCACGTACTAAGAACGCCGAAGCACACCAGACTCCTGGGTTCCTTGCAGCTACTGGCTGGTGAGTTCTTTATCGTTTCTGTGTTACTGGAAAATTGCTTGGGTATAACTCGGCAAACTGAATAATGGATGTTTTCCTATGGTTCTTCGCAGCTGTGATGATATGTGGAGGATTGGTCATGTATCCGATCGGATGGGACAACCGTGAGGTGCGGGAATCCTGTGGAAAGTCTGCGAACGTCTACAATCTCGGTAAGATTTATCACTGACGACCTGATAGCGTGAGGATAGTTAAACTTTGTGAATTCGCCCTAAACTATCGTTACCATTGTGTCCAGTCGTGCTGGGGTATACCTAGATCTATAAGGATGGAGGTATAACTCTTACAAGTCCAACGAGTATCCTGTCGAAGTTTTCGCGAATTTCCCCAGAGCCAGGACGATTTTATACACCAGGAAAGTGCCGACCGTACGGTCCGGTTGAGTTTGCCAAACGTGTAGTATGACGTTAATAGTGCCTTGGTGACAGAAATTCTGATGGTAGCAGAGTGGATGATGATCACGAGTTTTCCAGACTGGAAAACCCACGGGAACCGTAATGCCTGTGGTTCGCGCTGGTTTATCCTGGTTCTCGATGGGTCGCGCGCGAGAATCTATTCGTGAATTGTACCGGGCCCTAATGTGCATATCTATCCTAGGAAATTAGCTGACCTGACAATTTATGGCTCGCTGAATCCAAAGGGCAGCCACCCGTTAGGTCTTTGAATTTATAGAGGACCAGACCGGACCCGATGATTTCTCGGCTAACTGGAGCTTATCGAGAATCTTACTCTCTCTGCCTCACGCAGTAAGCTCCGAAAAGCTTTGGGAGCCTAAAAGCTTCGACTTCGAACCCCAGTAATAAATTCTTCAGGTTCACCGTTTCTGGATATAGATCAAATCACGTCCGGGCATATCTCAACGATAATTTAAATACGATAGGGGAGGAGACTGATGAGAATGGATTATTTCTTAATTAATATTGCTGATGATCCTTACCATAATATTCTTTTTTTTTTTCGTTAGTTTTTTTTCAAAACAACATTACAGCTGATCAGATAACTACCATTTGTGCATTGATAATAAATGACAAATTAAATGATCCCATTTCATTCGACATCGTGTTTCTACTGACACCAGTCTCCCCTGCTGCTTATCTACTGATCATTATGTAATTCTTTTTTTTTCCTTTCCTTATCTGTTTCAGGAAAGTGTTCCGTGTCCTGGTCGAGCCATCTTCTTGCAGGATCCGTCGCTCTATTGATGCTCTGCTTTGGCCTCAGCTTTTGTGCCGCCCGACACAAGCCACAGCATCCGCACTCGGATCCTCTGCGCATTTGACAATCGAGATACTCGCAATCCATTCACGCGTATGCATCCCCCAAGACAACCACCCTATCCTTCGTGACCGTTTGTTGATCCTTTAGGGTGCTGGTATTTTTCACTCTCCAAGGACTCTCACGAATTACATTAAAACCTCGAGTAGGTACGGTACTAGATGATTAACTCTGTTGAGTATTCATCAAACTTTTCATGTGTGCCGATGCACTTTGACATTACAATTAATTGAGGTGTCAATCGATCACTGTCAGTTTGTTAATTCCTCTTAAACATGACTCCCGTGTAGCCTGAAACTAATCAGGGGTAATAATCGTGAGATGTTTGTGGGTGAAGGTTTACGAAATTTATGGACGTGTTTGTGTGTGTGTGTGTACGCGCGTAATGGATTGCGTTGATTTAAGTTAAAGAGATAAGTCACTGAAAAGAATTTAAAAAAAAAAGGACTAAAAGTCTTCGCTCTAGACATCATCGTGTACGATACGTGTGTAAGTTGAAAATATTAAAGAAGATATTTATAATGTGGTGCTAAGAGAATGTAAATGGGGCATGCGGATTTGTTCGTGATGAAAATCTGCATCGTCGCATTTGCTTTAAGATATCTATGTATGTCAAGTAAAATCTTGACGAGGAACGCCGGTCTAACGAGAGCTAATGACGGTAATTGATAAGATCCGAGGATAATACTTACATTGTGTAAAATAACCCATTAATAGCTGGTTGTGTAAATAAGTCAAAAGATTGGGCGATATAAATGTTACGTATTATTATATTTTATAATAAAAATGGTTTTGCCGATATTGTCATAGCAATTTTATAATCATTAAGGAGAAGGAAAAGTTTTTAATCCACGTATCTCTTTCCTACTTTACATACAAATTATAAAGAAAAAGGAAAAGAATTCCGTTAAGCGTTTCGCCACCGGCTCAACTATTTAAGGGCGAACGTCGCCTAATGGTCCCTCTGCGAAATTTCCTGGCGACGTTTAGTTTCATCCAGTTCCGCGTCTGTCCGTATAAAATGCCTAGGGGATGGCACGAGCATCCGCATCCGTATTTTCTCGCGCTAATTGCACCACGCTTGGGCGCATCCAGCTAACCCCTCCGATCT
This sequence comes from Calameuta pygmaea, assembly GCA_031762395.1. Taxonomy (NCBI): domain Eukaryota; kingdom Metazoa; phylum Arthropoda; class Insecta; order Hymenoptera; family Cephidae; genus Calameuta; species Calameuta pygmaea. The sequence goes on along the minus strand of JASANN010000633.1, from coordinate 112,898 downwards.
TTATCCTTATCCCAGCCATCGTCCCCATTTTTTTACAACCCCTCTTGAAACACGTTGCGCGGGCTACTCGCTTTAATTTCGAGGACGTACGCTAACGAGGGCCTTTCGGTAGGAAAACGCGACGAATGAGGAACTCAGCCCGCCAGTCACCCAGCCAGCCAGGCATTTCGAGAACCCTCCACAGTCAAACGTACCGACCCTTACCTTTAACGTGTTCCAGGTCACGCGATTTCAGCTGAGTTTTTACCCCAGAAATCGAATCCAGAAAGGAAACACATATACACAGTATACATAAACATGTATATCTAAAGGGTTTGCCGGTGAATTCGAGACACTGAGAATGGCAAAGGGAGCATAAAAATAAACGATGAAAATAGTTAGAGAATATGGAAAAGGTCGCAAAGGGTTGGAAGGGGTAGTTACCTTAGTAGGCGATAATGAGTGTGATGATTGCAATACGCTAGAGTGATTTTTAGGGTCGTTTCCTATAACGGTAGTTAGGGGTGCACTTCGTGCTGGGGTTCGGCGGGCGGTGAGACCTTCTCTTTGCAAGCTCAGCCACCCCCTAAACGTATATATACAGATATACCAAAATCCTCCACACAGGTCTTTCTACGTTTCTCTCGGTTCACCTGTTTTGCTCTGGCCATCTAAACGGAAAGGAGCCAGCATCGGATCGAAGCCGGTCGCCGCGATGCTGAGCGTCGTGCCTGCTTCGACTACTACATACTTTTATATAAGGGTAGCATTTACCCAGGGATTCTATACCTTCTAGACGGGCTATTCCGATACCCAGACGTTCTTTACTCCTTTTTGATTTTCTATTTCTCAATTTCCTCCTTCCACCTATAAATTTTACTCAGACGCCAATCCAGACGGAAAATTCTCTGTGCAGCTAAGCCCACGCCCTCACATTCTAAGCAATGCAAAAAGCATCGACCCACCCTTATAGATACATTATACATATCAGGTTATAGAGTTATTCACTTTTCCAGGAATATTCTATTTTCCATCAAGCGTTACCTATCATCCCTAATCCATTTACCATTTATCTCAAACCAACCCCTCTCGACTGAGAATACGCCCAATCATATTCCAGTCATCCTGAAATTACATCCGAGAACGATGATGGCTTCTTCTACAGAATTTGAGGATTTACCAAAGTATTATTAGATACGAGGCGTAACATTGTTTCCCTATTAATAATCGATGAATATTTTTCAAAAGTTACCCCTAGAAGTTCACCCTCCAAAGTCGACCCATAAATACTGTCGGCAAGCAAGGATAATAGGAAGGAAGTCTGGGAACCTGGGTAGTCTGACCTTCCACCTTTCACCTTCCGCCTACTATAGTCACGGTATACCTGCTACCTTAGACCATCGTTATTTCTCTACTCTGAAAGGGCTTCCAAGAATAATTATTTTCCGGTTAAAGTTTAAGTGAAGCACGGTGACAGATTTTTCTCTTCTTTTATAACAAGGACAAATTAATCCTTGAACCGTCAGCTGTCGATAAAGTTCTACAAATCTTTCGCGACTATGAAATTTGACTGCATAAATGTTCCAGGAGACAAAACAGGCATCCAGTAGATCTTCATCCAAATGGACCGTCTGACTGAAACAGCCTGTAATCCGGTCTGTTCAATTCTTTAAGGTTTCTTGCAATTTTTCTTTCCTCTTTTTTTTTCATCCCCTTTCGTTACGTTGATTAACGATCTACGTTCCTCGTTTCGCCTGTCTTCCTGTTCCTCTGTCTGCTCATCCGTTGCCAGTGTAGCCAAACTATCTAAGGATTATGAGACTATATAAAGAACAAAAAAAAATATAAAAAAAAGAATAAAGAATCTTTCTGGCATTTTTCCTTGGCATCGTCTCTATCCGCCGTACCGAATGACCGATACAAATGTCACGAGGATAAACGGTTCGATTTATTATGCGATGAGATTCCCAGTTTGTAACAAGTATAAAGTACATCCTGTATATACGTATATGTATATCTTATCTAACGCAAGATGATAAAGTAAATTTTTTACTGTTTTGTATGGTACAACTTACCTTCGATGTTATCGTAAGTCATATACAAATCTAAAATACAATCTTTTTTACCATAACATTAATTTTGTAAGATAACTTCAAGCTATCGAAATACAGGAATATTACATGTTAATCAAGCATCAATCATCGATGATGCTTTAATCACATTATAACGTATTATTAGAACGAATTTTATCAACCCAAACTGTTGATAAGGTACAACATTTGTTTATCGTGGTATTTCTCTCATTAATAGCGACGAATAAGTGACTTAGGAACTAACAAAAAGTTAAGAAAAATATAAATATAGTAGTGATAAAATTGACACATGACCAGATCTCAAGATAGGATCCAGTCACAGGTATTGGCAAGGGAGGCCAATGAGCCGTTATACAGGAATGACGTGTCGCAGGTATTGAGGGAGTGACAGCGGTCTTCCAGATGAGTGAGGATGATAAGCCATTCAGTTATCACGCTTCGCGACATCAGGGTTGGGGAGAAGAGAGCTTGGGACCTGGACCCAGTGTGTGCGCGTGAGGGAGGATCATGGACCGGTGTTGCTGACCGCAAGAGGCCCAAGCATTGGACGAGGATGGATCTACAGGGGCAAGTACTTGTTGATTACTATAGAAATATACAGAAGGGTGGTCTTGGGTCCTTTGCCTTGGTGATGAAGTCTCGTGAGGAGGGTGGCTAACTATGGGCGTGAGGTCGAGGGTGTACTGTATCTAGAGATCATGGCTGAAGTAGGGTGGATGGTGTGTGGATAGTCAGGAGTCGATCTGGGGGTTTGAATTCATTCCCTGAGGTGTTGGAGTGCGGACCTCTATGAGTTAGGTTACAGCGATTACATCCGGACACTAGTAAAATACACCCAGGTGGACTTGGTGGGTGCTGAATACCAGGGGACTGTCTGGACATGGGCCCCTGCGCGGTTGGCATCTATGAAAGTGTCAGACAAGCATGGCCTGACTGATGTTAGGCTTTGATCTTGTCAATGGTTCGTGCGACCACGACCTGAGTCTTTGGACCAGGGTTGTCACGTGGCTCCATAAGGTCCTAAATAGCCACGGGACAACAATTTGGCTGATACTCCAGCAGTATTAGATTCCACGTGATAAGTGGAGAAAGTGATTCAGCCTTGGCTGAGCTGACTTTATCTGAATGATGGTATGGAGGGTGCAAATTAAAATTCGTATAGATGTGTGAAGTAACGATTTTCATGAATTAAAAAAGGAAAAAATATTTTTATTCTATATGACTAAATCAAGGTTCAGTCAATGTGGATAGATACATCGATACATAGATTATTCCATCGATTCTTCCTTCTATCATATGGAATTTAATTAATCCAATTATCAAGCACCTATTCACGTATCCACAATGTGCGAATCTTCATGATTTAGCTTTGTCAAATTGATAACGATCTCATCATTGTGCGACGATAGTGGGTAACCTCTTACCATTCGTTGACGTACCGTAGACTGGAGCACGTATGAGAGAGACTCAAATTGAGAATTGTTATATGTGTGTGCTCCTAATGTCAGAGATAATGTTCTCCGCCCATACGGTGGTTTATATATATATATATAGGACCCGGGGATATATATATGTATATTGTATTACTATCTTCTACCTACTTTGAGTATAATGAGAAGTCTCGTTAGGTCGGCATGACTTGACCTTTCTTGAGGATTTCATTGGTAAATGATCCATGACTGAATGATTGATTGAAAATCTAAGAACAGGCATGGGTCATCATGTTCCCCTTTTGATATTTTTCTAGATCAAAAAGAAACTCCGGCCAATTGACTTTTTTACGTTTAAAAAGGACTCCCGGGCGACCGGGAGGATCTTCCTGCAAGCGGATGGTAGTAGCTAAGGGGTAGTTTCCGTGCCCGGAAGTGACGGGGATATCTAACTTAAATTACGTTTCGCCCTTCAATCACCAAGCGTCGAATGGAGTTTCGACCCTGTGGGGACTTAGCATGGAATTTCGTTGAGGCGAGTTTCCATGTTGAAGTTCTACGCACAAAATGATTACCCCTCGTGTCTCTACACAGGAGCGAGAAAGAGAGAGAGAGAAAGAGAGAGAGAGAGAGAGAGAGAGAGATACGAATATGGATACGTAAAAGGACACGCACCTTTCAAAAGTAATGAAAGCACCCAAAGAATCAAAGAGAATTTTGTAATGAGAATTTTTTTCTTTTTTGCTTTTGACATTTGCATTATTTTTTCAAATTTATTTCCCCCTCCTCTCTCTCTCATTCTCTTTTGAAAAAGAGACATTTTTTAAAGAGATTTTTCTTCGTTCCAATTCTCCATATCCTTGTATGGCTCCTCTGTCTCTATATACATTTAATAAAAAAGTACACGTAAGTATATAGGGGTTAAATCCGCTGCATGGAAACTTCCGATTTACTTAACCGAAGGGTAGATTCTCGCGCGTTTTCTACCCCTCGCCATCCCGGAACGAGCTCAATTTCAATATCATTTGAATAGCATTTCAATAAGTGTAGAAACGGTGAAAAGTCCCTTAAGGAATCCACAGTGTGAGAGGATAATAACTGATATAGACATACTAAACACGTTGCATAGTCTATCCACGAGTTGATATGTTTTTTTGACAGTTCCCAAGCAATGCAACCCTTAACAAACGACACGTGCTTTTACATATAATAACGTAAATATATGCTAAGATAGAAAAATAAAATATTTTTTTCTCCAAAATTATGTATACATGTTCATCCTTTAACATTTTATGCATTGACACGTGCATCTTTTCTAGAGATTTCTTTGTTTCCGAACTGTCAAAAATTTTATTCTCCCCCAGATTGTCGTAGCTTATACTCTTTACGTAAGCGTCGCGACGTCTCAGAACACAAAGTGGCTTCGTTTTTAATTACAATCAATATTCCTTGTCGATATACCCTTACAACTCCTTCGTCACCCTGGGTGCTACCCTTCGTTCGCGACGCCATTGAAATTCCGTGGCTTTCGGGCAATTTCGTGGAGCTTTATCGTAATCCCCCGGGACAAGGCTCTGTGAGCGTAAACGTTAACCGACCTCTCTGACACTGACGTCGACGACGACAACTACCTAGGACGTCGTCGACGACTGGTACCGCCGTCGGATCGACAACGACGAGAACGCCACTCGTCGCTTTGTAAACACACCTTTCGCATCCAATTAGAAGATCCAATCCTACTCTGCTCTCCCAACCTGTCACCTATCCATTAACGGTTGAGGGTGACATTTTTTATTTTAAGGCATGTTGCCCATTCGCGTCTTCCCATTAGGAATCTATAATGGATTCTTATTATTAAGGAGTGTTCGATTGATAGATCTTTTTTTTATTGTATTTAAATTTTTAGGGGAGAATTTCAATGATTCTTACAGTTGCTACTCTGCACCCATAATTTTTTATCATCGTTTCATTTATTATTCGGGAAAGACCTGAAAGGTCAAATGTCACCGTGGAACTTTTAATTATCGAAGAGATTGTGTTTTTTTGGGTTTCACTGGTTTTGCCGCAATTTCTATGACCTTTTGTTACTGAAAATGGTACACGGAATTGCCAAAGGTATTTTATTATTAATAATAGCAAACCTGAGGTACGCTGTATTGATTTTCGGGTCTGATGAAAGAAACGAAAACGTGGATCAGGTGGAGGCACTTATCGAAAGTCAGTTTATTGGTGATTTGATTACCCGTCAGGAAGGGTAAGCTGGTATTGACGGAATTAATTAAAAATATTTACCCTAGAATTTTATGAGAAATTGGGTCAGACCCGTTTACATAGAATAAGGTTCAAGGGTCAAACGACGTACGAAGAAGATTAGCTTCCTATTCTTCTCTCGTTAACAGTTAACGCAATAAAGACTCTATCGCTTCGTAACTCCTGAGGAAATTTCGGGCATAATTTAACGTTGGCTTTACCCTCCTCGATAAACGTGATGTTGAAATTCATAAAGCCGACTAAATTGCTACGGATGAACAAAGAGGGTTTCCGTAGTCTACAGACGTCGTCGAAGACGATGCTCTGCTGTCCCGGCGTTTCAAACTCCTTTGGGTTTCTTGATATTCAGCGAAATTTCTTTCGAGCATTTCCTTTTTATTCCGTCTCGTCGGACGACCACGACGACAGCGACGACTAACGGCTGTTCAGCGAATTTTCTTACCACAGACATTTACATGGCGGACTTTGCCGATCCACTTGCTTCTCAGATCTTTTTTATTTATTTTTTTTCAAATTTATTTCCTCTTTCTTCAATCCCCCTAACTCTCTGATATCCTTTCTGGATATCTTACCGCAGCAGTATTCATATTGAATATCAGTTTTGACTATCTAAGATGTCATTTCGTAATTTCATCTGTCTGCCACGTGTACCAAATGTCATCCCTTCAACTGATATACGATTGTTTACTATAATTCGTATTTCCAAAGTTGGTACTACTTCTCTAGTGTAAAAAATTGAACTAAAAATTATACTAGAGAACATTTATCCCAGAGACTAATTTCTCACGGTTGGCAGCACTGCTACTTGGATCTCGAATCACGAGGTAATAGCTCAACGTGTATCAGCTGTATTCTCGTGCCTTAGGTAGGTATGTTCGCATACCAGGAGCAAGAAGACGAGGACAATTCTAACTGATAGGAAAAACTCGAATGCCTGGCAGGAGAAGGAAGGGGTAACACGAAACGTCGGCAATGTTTCATTATTTGTTCCAGATGCTATCTAGATACGTGGATAAGGTACAGATAATGCCAGGAGTGAGTCTGAGAAGGGAAGGACGTTTAGGTAAGACGTGGAAAACGCATTTCTTTATTTTATCACGATCTTCTCTTATCCTTCGGCAGCCGGATACCCGAAGAGGCTCTGCGCCCCTACCCAAGCAGGGTTCCGCAACTATTTGTAATTTTCCGCATGGTCTGCTTCACGAACTCCGACATTTTATACCTTGTCCCCCCTCTCTGGTCTCCATATCCTTCTTCCTTCTTTTTTTTCTTCCTCTTCTAGTTATTTTCATTGGAAGTCCCTCCTTTCCTTTTTTTTTTCTAATTTTATTACTTTGTATTTTTACTTCACTGCGTCCTTATTCCTTGTTCTCCTCTTCGTCCTTTTGCTACGTTCACTCGTCATTGGCTGCTTTAGTCTATATATACGCTATTTCCTTGAAGCTAACGCACTAGACTAAAAGGAGGACTAGTCTTCGATTCTCTCGATTCCTTCCAGCACGTATATCCTTTGGCTGTCGTAGAATATTGCCTCAGTCGAACTCCGCCGTAACCAAGTACGGGACAATTCTTTTCAGGAATCCGAAAGCTATACCGGGAATTGGTCGAGTGAAACACGGATACAATATATATCGTTAGAATTGACTTGGCTCTAGGGAAGTTTCCGCGTCGCGACTCCTCGCGATCTTGATAACGTCTTTGAGTTAATTTTTTATACTTTTATTTCAAAGTCTCAAGTTAATTGGCAGAAATGTATGCGAAACTAAAGACCAGTCTTCCGACCTATAGGAAGGTCCAGTTGCATTATTCAAATAGCTCAGCATAGAAAATTACAGGGTCTAGCCAACCAGAGTTAAGGCTCACAAGCAATCCCTAAAGAGAACCACATTTCATTCCCTACCTCATTCTCCATGACAAACCAGGGTAGGCAACCCCTGTTCAAGTAATTGACATATGACCCGTAGAAGCAGTTCGTCGTAGAATGGAACGAGGCAACTGGACCGCAATCAATCCCCCGGTACTCCAGGGCTGGTCCAGGGCGCACCCCTGGAGGAAGAAAGGAACAAGTACAAAGTCTGGCTGAAGATAGTAAGGGCGATACTCGTAAAAAGTAAAGATGAAAGAATGGTAAAAACTTTAAGCCTCTTTCATCCCTTGCTCCTCGTCGTGTTCCTGGATACTCGAGGACGTTATTCCACAGCCGGAGGATTTGTGGTAGGCGGCTCACCGAGCGCAGGATAAATCCCCTTACAGGCCAAGTCTCCGTTCCCAACCCCTAGACCAGGACGTCGACTCAGTCATCCCCATCCTCCCTCGCGTACACCCTCCGAGGGAGTTTCCAGAGGTTTTCGATCGGCCGCCAAACCGCAAACACCTGTCCACGACGTCTAGGCGGTGCCGAGCGTCTGGGGCCATCTTCAAGACCGTCGAACGCCAATGGAGAACAATCTGGATGAGGGGTTGGATTCTACGCTACGAAATCTCCAAAACCATCTAGGTCGTTCGCTTAGACATTTTCGGTGTGTCAGTGTTGATACCCTTGTATCTCTACCTCCCTTCAACCCTTTCAGACGTACGAGCTACTCTCGAACAAGGTAGTCCACTTCCTATGTCTGCCGGGGGGGTTCAGACGACACGTCCCTTACAACTACTGCCACCCTCTCTATCCGGTATCCGAAGACAGCAGCTGCTTCGAATCACCAGGTTACGGTCTCACCTCGCGGATACGACGCGTTTACAGTATTTACGCGAGACCCTCGAAGAGCATCTAGGCAGAAGGTAAAGTACTTCATCCTAATATTATTTTCTCTTTCTTATTATTTTCTCATAGCAACCGCGTTTCACCCCAGAGACACGTTCTCCCTCCCTCCACCCCCATCCGTCCTCTACCTCCGTCTACCTTTTTTTTCGGGCAGCACACATTTTTTTTTTCGTACCAAACTTTCTCGACGAAACGATCCACGGGGATAACGATCAAACTCTAATTAACGTCCTTTCCCCCAAGTTCACGGTGGAAATCTAACTTGGACGAGGTAAAAAGAAATAGCCTAGCATAAATTCGCGGAAGGTTGACAACGTTACGTGGTCTGAGTGTAGCGGCTACTTCCGAGGGCACTACGGAACGTATTCAATATCCAGGTCGAGTCGCTGCGAAAGGACGGCAGAGTCTGCCAGGAGGGTCTTAGTACGAAAACAGGATAGAGTTTCTACCTCTAAGCTCTCCAAGCAGGACATTTGCTATTCGTAAAGTTTGCAGGAGTCAAATGAGCTCCGAACACAATTCTAATTTATGACGTTTGCCTGTGGCTCTATGGCAAACAGAAATCCTCTCTCTGTATCTATACGCTATGTATTCAGTATGAATGAGACCATGTAAAAGGGTAGGGAAAGGTACTTCTCTAGTTAGAACGAGTGAATTGAGACTGAGTACCGTAGTGGGTAGTTTGAAGGATGGGGGTTGGAGGGGGATATAAAAGGTGAAAGGGTTTCGAAAGCTTTAATAGCCCTGCCGACGCTTTGAGGCCGGCCACGAACTTTTAATGACACAGCCAGCGAAGAAAGCTATTTTACCAGCCCTCTTTTATCTATACATTATGTAATGCATGCATTCATATAGAAAACCATGATTGCACGTGGAACCAGTGCCAAACATAAGTTATTACGTTTATGCTGTATTGAGGAATAATTTTGATCCTTATGAGGTAATACGATATGGGTTAGAGATTGCCAGCCTGACTTGGGTATGTCGAAGGGGTTGTGGGTGAGAAACATAAGGAATCGAAATTACCCATTGTTTGTATTTTTTTAAAGCTTTCGTCTTTTATTTTTTTAACCCTCACCTTTCACCCTTCTCAGAACCGCTGGGGAAACGACCCGTTCGAACGGTTAGCACGTCCCTTTATAAAACCACGAAATTGCCAATCAAATATTCAAGCTTGCTTGTTTAACACCCGCAATAAGGAAGAGACGCGAGCTAACGGGGGTGAGGCTGCTATTTAGGGCTGTAGATGGAAGGACGAGGTCTTTCAGGTTTTTTTTTTGATACTCTGAAAACCAACCGCCAGATTCCCTTCGGATATTCTTTTGTATTCGTGCGGATAAAGGCTTCTGACCATAGATCTTAAGATCTATCCCTTACTTTTTTTTTCTTTCTTTTTTTTTCAATTATTTTTACCCCTGTAACGCATTCACGACCTATGACCTTTCAACTTTTCGTACAAGTTCACGTAAAGATTTGAAGACCCGAGGGAGAAAGGCGTGGAGTGTCTTTGCACTTTGTGGAAAGTTACTCAGAATTCCAGAGCCAGAGGCTGACGTCAGAAAAAGTCCATTAGCCAATGGGAATTTCTTGGGAACTTGTCATTGTCAAATTCTTGACAACTGATATTGAGAACACCCCATTGCTACAGAGAGGGAGAGAGAGGGAGAAAGAGAGAGAGGGAGAGAGAGAGAGAGGGGGAGGAGAGATAGAGAAGAATCTTATAAAGAATCACGAAGCTAACCTAACCTCGAAATAAAAAACGGAATTTCTAGTCATAATAGAATAATAAGAGCCAGACAGATATTCTCTGTGTTAATTAATTCTTAGGTTAATTTAAAAAGCAATTATCTACCCCGAACGTAAACAATAAGAGGGTAGACAGGAGAGCATCTTGAGGGTTGTGAAGGGATGAAAGTGGCTAAGAAAGGCCCATTATTTCTCTCGTTTCATCTGGTACTCTCTCTCTCTCTCTCTCTCTCTCCCCCCCCCCTTCCCTCCCAGCCTCTCTCGATCCTCCTTGATTTTATCTCCCTCCTCACAGTACTCTCAAGGTAGTAATCAAACCTTCTTTTCTTTTAATTAAACTTTTGCGATTTCATCCTAAAAACTTAGCGATTTTAGTTTGAACCTCTCTACGACTATATTTCTACCCCTAGAAATGACTAATCAGCCATTCGCATGTTGCATCTCCTATTGCACTAGAAGCTTACATCCACAATGGAAATTCGAATCGTGTTGCAACCCTCTTGTTTGCCATCCCTTCCTCGTTATTCTTGGATCGATAATTAACGAACCACTCGTGAGGTCGTTGGGACATTGGACTTCGTCGTTTAACCACTAACGAGGAGGAGCCGCGATTCAAGGACATACATTTTTCACTACTCCATATATGTATACCCGTCCTCTGTAAGGGATGAAAATGTATTTGCTTCGGTAAGGGTTGCAAGTAGCTATACGTATGTCAATCCAAGAATCTTTTAATACGAGTCTTTGATAATACGCGACAGCATGAAAAATATCAATGCATCTCTTTCTTATTTTTTCTTCTTATCTTATTTTTTGATGACAACTATTGACAGCTGTCAGTCATTTTACGCGGGTACCAGAGCCAAGCGGCAAATATAACGCGCATTAATAGCGATCACCTATTGGCATAGCGAAAAGGTGCTGACAAAATTTCGAGATATTTTGAATATACCGGAAATTAACTCAGGCATGAATTTAGCACTAAAGGAATTGTTGGAAACTGTCAATACCTCCCGGAACTTTAAGAATATTTATGTAAAACTTCCCCGTGGTTGCGTCATGGCCAATTTTGAAATCCTACGATCCAAGTAATCAAAAATTTATATACTTTATCCTATCGCTGGAAAACATTGACATTCAGAAATTATTTCTTTGAATAATTACGTATTATTTTAGCTTCCAACTCGCGTTTTCTCTTAAAAACAATCCTGCACCCCTAGTTTTTAAAAATCGATATTTTTCACTTTTTTTTTAGATTATTAATAATTGTTAGCGCTACCCTTATCTATGATTTTATTGGTATCGAATCATCCATTTGTCACATAATGAGCGAAAAAGTAATTTCAAACCTCCACGTAACCTTTTAAAAAAAGATAGAGGTAATGATAGCAGAGATTAAAATATCGCTACGATAATCCCTTACCGAGCATTCAAATTTTCCTTCAACAATTATCCTATAATACGATCTCCTAGATTCCCTCCGATTACCATGAATTAACCCAGCCGTTAAATCGTCGCAGAGTCGTTAGTCGTCCGGCAGTAGTGAAACTGAAAATCCCACCCCCATCATCCCCCATTCCGTCGAACAGGTCACGTCGCAGAGTTCTCAGTTGGAAAGTTGAAAGCAACCCTTGTCTATCCGATTTCGCCGATTCAGCCCGATTTCACCCTAGTTTATTCACTTCTCATGAGACCCACCACAGGAAGGCCCAAACTACCCTTAAAACCACTCTGTTCACTTAGAGTGACCCCCTCTCTCCCAGGCTTATTCTCGACACCCTTAAAGCCAATCGACCTCAATACCTCCTTGGTGAGAAAAACATGGAGTACGGAATACGAGGATGAAAAGTATAGATCAGAACTCGAAATCACCCTCGTAAACGAAAATACAAACTACCCCTTGTTCATTCTCAAAATTCGTATTTCCATACCACCCCACGGCCAGAGGCTTCAAATCCGTGACACGAATTTTCCACCTTGTCTCACGTGTTAACGAAGCATTCTGGTTACCATGATACTCCGGTACCTAACCTCGAGGATCCCGACACCCCAATATCCCTGGCAGTCCTAACTCCTGCCACTTCCATTTGCAGCTACTGCACGATAGAGCGTGAACGAAGTGGAATAAGCAGAGCTACCGTTAATCCAAGGTGTACACGAGAATGTAATTCTGGAACCTGTTCCTCAAACCAATTCGCCACTCTCTGCCTATGTTTGTTTCGGCTTGATCAAAGCAAAGCCAAATTCCCACCCACCCCTACGTCATCCAACCATTCCACGCCCTCTCTAATTTCTACCAGAATCCAGGATCCAGCAATGCGATTCTCAGGCAATCGTCACCAGCTATTTCCAAAATCAAACAAGGTACCAGAGCTACGTAATAAACGCTAATGAATACCAGCCGTCTAACTCCCGGATGGTAGTTTTTATTTTTCACATAACCTCAATCCCGTTTCTCACTGTTGGACGGCACGAGAACGAATTTGCAGAGTACAATTTTCGAAGGCATTCCCATCACGTATTTGTCCCTTAGACTTCTTCCTATATGGCCTTACGGTAATGACGCACCCCCCCCGATTTTTTTCCAACTGTCGGGAAACAGACGAGAGTTTAAGGGCAGTACCCTGCAGTCTGCACGAAATTTCATAGAAATGGGAAACGTTACGACGTGGTTAAACAAAGCGCACGTTTTGTTACCCTTTGACTTGTACAACTTTTTACTACCCTGTGACAAATATTTTCCAGTCGTCGTTCGCCATTTGATATACAAGCACCAACAAGGTACCACGTGAGCTTGCCTGTTTTTAGTACATTTTTTTCGCAAGGGTTACTTTATAGGGTATGTACCAATTATCGGACGGTTACGTAATCCTCGAGTCAACAAAGTAAAATTTTTATTTTCCATTTTCACGGAATTCTTCGGAATAAAAATGTAAGGATTTTTCAAAAAGGTATCACGTTCCTTTACCAGGCTCAAATTTCTGCAATTTTGTTCTTCACTGCACTTTGCATACGTCCTTACACACTGCACGACGTAACGATATTCGTATGCTCTCCACGAACCATTGTATTCTCGTTTTCCTGAATGATATACTTTTTATTAATTTTTTGTCTTCTATCAACACAAAAGCTCAGTCGATCGCGAAATGATGTCTCAACGAGGCTCGAGGACGTAACGAAGTGAGTTTTATTCATTCATTTTATAATGGCTGATACTTCATGATACGTGAAGGACGCGTATTCGCTCGTTTCACATTGGAGGTTGCGATGTAGGAGCGAAAGTAGAATAGCAAATGCGAAGTAGTAACGGAGCGAGAAGGACAGACAGAGCACGAGAGAGGAATTTTGAATTTCACGTAAACGAGCCAGAGAGAACGGGTGACTTACAGTCCGAATAATAAAATACGTATACACCAAGAGAAATATGCATAGTTTCTCATTTGCCAAAGTTACTCACTTTTCTAGCTGGCTTTGCCGCTGGAAAATATCTCATTTTGTACCATTTCCTTTTTTTCTCTTTATTTTTTTAATCTTATTTCGCCTTTTCCCTTTTCTCGCACCAAATCCACTTTCGGTGTCCAAGGTCCTCCCTTTTGGTCCAGTTCACTCGTTTCTCGCTTTCTTCCTTTTTTTTCCCCCTCGCTCGAAACATGGCTGCCAGTTTGTTTACTCATTCATGCGAGTCGAACTTCTCGTTTCTGACCGGTTGACGCGGGATTTCCAGCTGGCGCAACCCACTAAATAATGCAACCTAGTGAATCTTCCACATAGCCAACCGGGAATGCAGACGTAACGAATTATATAAAAAGCAGGATATTCCCTGGGGATAATCGTCGTCTTCTCGAATAAATGATTCCGGAAGGTAATCTTTAATAATGAACGCTACGATTTTCACATACGTATGTATCTAGGTGAAGAAATTCCAGTTTCAAGGTAGACAGCGTAAAAAGCTTTCATGGAAAATTGACTCATCGAAAGTTCCGCGTGAAAGCTCTCCGAGTATATTATACAGGAGGGCTAATGTTATATCGATATAATCCACGGTGAGCTTGCACGAATCGATAATTAACTTCCCGTTCCGAGAACGTTAGACTAGTGAGCTTTTTCCTCTTCCTTTTTTTCCCATTCTTTCTGCCTATACCCTGCAAAGCTCGTCGTTAGAGATCTCCCGTTCTTTCGAGCTTATTATGTAAATATAAAGAAGCACGTAATTGGAATCAATATAAGCCGAACGAAATTTGACAAATTCATTGGATCGATGAGATTCTTTATAATAATTGTAGCCTTTCAATTACACAGAGCTTTTATGTAGGGTTCGTTCGTATTGGACAATTTGTAGTCGTTAAAAATTGAACGCAAATTCTTTAAGAATAGGAAGCTTCGATCCGCTTATTCAATATAATTTTTTTTTCTTATTCATCAACGTAAACTTTGTAGGATCCGCCAATTTTGCCCGTGGGATACATCGCGGGGAGCTTAAACGTGAAAGCTCAGACCGTCGAGAGGTCCGCTCGTCGTGCCAGCGGAAAAACACGATTTTTCTTAACCTCCTGCAGAACCGCCATTAACTGGAATGTTAACATGATCGCGAGCCACAGGGCTTGTAAGAGTAAGGCTGGCAGAGATGCGGGACGGCATCGGAGATGATAGACTGTTCCCACAGCAAGTGTAGGTACTTTGATGATGATGGTGGAGGGTGGACTGGGGGGGTGGAGGGTGGGGTCGGTGCTTTGAACGGAAAAAGAAAAACAGTATAGGGTGTATACTTGGTTTCAGGAAGCTTTTATCGATCTCGTTAAAGCTCACTGCTTTTCCCTCGTTCTGTTTTCATCTAGCTACTCGTTCTTCGTTTCTTCCTGAGATCGGCCCTCCAGGCGCCTTCGTTCTGACTTCAAAGCCAGATTATACCCTCGAGGAAAAGTTACAGGGTGAAATACCCTTTGGAGTCGCAAACCTTCCAGCAGCTTTTATTCTCTCTCCTCGACGAGCCTTTCCCCCTCTGTTCTTCGCCCCACGCGTGAAAATGACCTCCTTCCTGATCTCACGTGCGAATCCGCCCTAACGGATCGGATGGGTACCATCGAAACAGCAGGGATATAAAACGTCCATGAAGGTGCAGCAAACCCCTTTGTCCTACCTCAATCGTCAGCTAATTAGTAATAACTAGCTTGGCTCTGGATTGGTGCTCCGCTATTGTTTTCTCGTATCGCGTAATGCAGCTCGAAGCACAATACGAGCATCGAACTGTAAATTAATTAACATCGCGATAGCCATTATCGCAGGTATTCTCATAATTATTGTCACGGTGGGTAGACGCCGGTTGTTGTCATTGCTCTTGCCGTGACTTTCTCCCTCTTCTCTGTAGTGTTCCAAGGGGTGCAAAGCCTATTGTTGCTCGACACAATAGATCGAATCGATATATCCTGGCTAAATGCTTCATCTCTCTCTTTTTTTTTTCATAGTCGTTCAATCTTTACCTTTTTGTCTTCCATACGCACCGTGTAATATCAGCCATACCCTTTTCCCCCTTTTTATATCATCCAGCTATCTGCCAGCCATTCTTTTTCCTTCCCTTCAGACTTTTTATTTCTCTTTGTTTCTTAATCCCCGAACCGCCGATTACACGTTACTTTAATGAGAAATCTCAGTTCGAGGAACGGTCCTGTTCTGGCGGTAGCCACTTTCATCCCCTTAGCCAGGAGGGTGTAGAGGATATTTTCTAGGGGTGTCTGGGCGTTTGGAAAGAAAAAGTTTTATTCCCTCGTTATCCACGGTTGTCTGAGAATAACCGACGGAGTTTTCTCTTCGGGGTGAGTGAAGGGCTCTCCTATGCACCCCCCTCCCCTCCCCCCCCCAACACTCACCCAGTCTTTCTCAGGATTCTATATATATATATATTTTTTCTCTTACTTTCTTTACTCCTCTTGTATCCCCCACTAGCATTCTCTCTTGTTCTACTTTCATCCACCTCGTCCAGCTCCACCTTGCCTTGATCTTCTTCTTCTTCTTCTTCCTCCGTTTTTTTACCACTCGGAGTTCGCGTGTTCGGCGGTACCGAGCGCGAAGATCTTATTTATAGGCGACGCTCGTTTTAGCTCAAGTTCGGAAAAGCGGCGGCGCTTTCTTGCGCCGAAGTTTCGACGGAAAGTTTTGTTTCCTTCTGTTGGAGGAAAGAAGAAAAAACAATGAGTAGGAGAACGAGAGAGAGCGAGAGAAGAGAAAAGAGGATCAGTAAAGCTAAACCGAGAGCCCGAAGAAAGTAAAGTCAAGCTGGCAAAAGCTTTTGGAATTAACTTATGAACGAAGATAGCCACACGAGCCTCGAAAACTTCTCCAACTATCGATACTCAATTTCCTCGTGATTCTCGACATACCTGGCAATAATTATTCCGGAAGCGTCGACGGATTTTCATCCATCTTAAAGTCCCTACAGTAATCGTTCTCACCTACTCGAATAATCCTGATATCTCTTCAGAGAATTTCGAGCTGTGAAAAAAATGTGAAAAAAAACCTACTCCTGACTATCCTTTACCTAGTGAGACCACAGTACCGACCAACGTGAATCCTATCGAGAGAGTTTTCGTTTATCTGAAAACTTTTCCCGTCAGTCCATTATTTAAGATCGTACAAGATGACAAGACTAAGAGGAACGAAAATCCACGTGAGAATCCCGTACGTTAACCAGAAGGGGATTCCCCGAATTCTTTGTTGAAAATAGTCTCGTATAAATTAAGGCAGTAACCTGCGGTCCGTGGAGGCTAGTATCCACGTAGAGATAATGTCCACTGGGAATGACATAGTGGTAGCGACTATACCAATATCGTATAGACAGAAGGACGCAAGGAAGGTTAGAAGGTTCGAAGGTGTAGCAGACCCTCCGCGTGGGTTACGGAGTAAGTGGGATGTATTTGGTAATCAAGTTTCCTCGGACCGGTGAGAAACGCAGAACGCGGACTCTCCGCTCGCAGGAAAGGCGCAGGGAAACGCGCAGGGAAACACATTTCCCCGGAGAGCGGATTCAATTTCGCCGAGTCAGACGCGGAAATTTTGCAGCCGTCCCTCGTAAGCTGTCTGTAAACTCGAACGAAACTTGCGCAATAAGTCCTTTGACTGCACTTCGCCTTGCATACCTATACACATAGTGTACAGGTAGCTAGAAGCAACCCTCCACCCCCGAAGAAAATATATTAGCTACTCTAGTGACTGCACCCCTTGTAGAACGGATCCTTTGAAAAAGTGCAAAATTGGGGATATTTTTTATTGGGCAAAAAAAAATTTTTTCCTCGTCCCTCGCGCTGCTAACCAAAAGACACTTGGCGATTTTATGGCTGTTCACCAGCCCGTGAAACTTTTCACGCGTACGATTCGTAGGGGATGGCATTTCTTTCTTTTTCACAGTTTCAACCCCCCTCCCTCTCCCCTCCCGCTACCCTTCGCCCTTCGGAGTGCTCTTTAACGCGTTTACGGTGAACTAAGGGCGCAGAGAGTTTCGCACGTGACTAGGTAAGAATTACAACATCCACGTTCACCCTGAATAGGGGATGAATTTTCTGAATAAAGGGACGTTAACGGAACGAAAGCCAGGGCTATAAGAATGTCGACCGTCAGGGTTGATAATGACAAATTGACAGGATAGTTACACCGTAACCCCCTTCTCTCTCTATCTTTCATAAATGTTATATATTGGTAAGGGTCCCTTATAAAACATCCCCTCACGGAAACAGTAATGTATAACCTTGAATCTCGGGTTATAAATTCACAATACGTATATACCTATATCTATAACACTATGTTCGGATAGTCTAAACAGCCTGTAGCCGGTTCTCGTAACACTGTCTAATTACGGTAATTAGCGCATCCAGGCCACTTTAATAAGCTAACGAAGTCTCGTCCACTACTAACTCATAGCAAGCTAATCGATCCATACAACCCCTGTAGTCCAAGCACAGAGTCTATATATATTGCTACAGACAAATAATAAGCAGACAAAATAGTTTATCGACAAAATAGACCGAAGGGGTCTCTGTTCTCTTTCCTATGTTCCTCGCACCCATTTCTTCGGATGAAAGTGGAGGCCCAAAACTACCCTTTCAAAGATCGATCGTTACTTTACCGAATTCGCCAAGTCGTCGAAAACCTGACCAGACAGTTATTGACAGTTGGACGCTGCTAATTCGTTAAGGGGTGGCTCCTCTTGGTATTATCTCACCGTCTTCTACCACTTGGACCTACCCTACTCAAAGGGGGTATAGGTTACGCTCGGTTCGTTCGATTCTCCCAGGGTTGAGAAGCAAACCCCGTTATTGAAGTTGCTCGGAGAAAATAGCAATAACTTTCGTTTCTCGCACAATACCGCGGACGATGCTCGTAAAATTGCTCGATGCCCGTTGCCGACGGTTACTGCCTTTAGCGATGCCGCAATAAACTGTCGAGTGCTATTACTATGGGCCCCTGTTTCTGGCCTCACCGGATATCACGTAGAGCATCGGAGTCGCTGCCTGGATATGACCAGCCTTGCTTTTACTTGGCATTACATCGGTTTACGGGTTATCGCGGGTTTCTCACGTTTATTGAGAATCTATACCGCATTTCGAATTTCTCTGTATACCTGCAATCTGCTGGTCTGTGCTTATATATGTTGTGACGTGATTTTTCGAATCGCGGTCACAAGGCGACTTCGGCTACCGATAAAGATAACGTTCTCGTTTCCGGCTCCCTTCGGGTGGCCACCCTGGTCAGAAACTATGCTCTCGGGTTGGTTAGTACAGTTTTGCCAATGCTCTCGGACGATTTCTTTATAGTTTAGTGAAGGTCGAGGTGCTCGAATCTGCCGAGGGGAGATAGTATCGACGTACCGAGTTGCCCGGCAGAGGAGAAGAGGAGAGGAACCGACGGAGACGTCTCCACGGATCGGCAGAGGTCCGGGTGAGATACCGACGCCCCGCTGAAGAGAGGCAAAGGGCTGTAGAGCTGGCGGAGGTGTAATTTTCATACGGTTAAGGGCAGCGGAGGAACCGCCTGACCGGAGGTGGATGTGCTGCCCAGCTGTCGCCCGGTGTCCTGGGGAGGCGGCTGTGGAGAATCTCCAGTGATGTTACGTACCGGTTCGTTAAAGAACGCTCTCGATTTGGTTTAAAGGGATGACTCGAAGGAAAGGAAGAGTTATCGGCTACAAGGATCTCGACCAATCAGAGTGATTAGTTACCGAATTTGGCTATTGTCAAAATTAGTCTGTCTCGGGGCACCGACCGAGGGGTCACGAGCTGCCTCGCGCTCCCGTGCTATCTGTTGATAGTTTTTCTAGTCGCGTTTCGATACGGCATAGACAGTTCTCGCTTGTATAGTTCTTGTATAGTTCTCGCGTTGTTCTCGCGATATCCAGGAATTCCTATGGATTTCCTGTGAGTGTTCCGGAGGTGTAGT
>JASANN010000633.1:69717-93095 GCA_031762395.1 Calameuta pygmaea | reverse complement strand
CCTGGCATGCGGATGCATGAACGAAGGGTGGACGGACGAAGGTAACGTAGGTTGGTTCTCGCAGATTGTCGTTCTCGAATTTTGCTATCGGTATCGGGTTAAGAAAAAATACGTTACAACGTACATATTGCTACATGCATACCTATATCCTTTTGGTACAATTTCATTATCCCCAGGAATTCTTATTGGCATTTTCGGCACGATAATCTCGGGTGATAATCGCAGCTCGGCTCGCCGCTATATAACCTAGTACCATAGCAGTAACCCTAAAACTTTTTCTTACGAAAGATCGTGATTCGTGCCAGCTTTCGGCTCGGCCAGAGGAGATACAGGAGAGAATGGAATATGAGATATATAATATGAGGACCGGTTGACATGACGGTGGAAGATCTACGATAATCGGGAGGCTATTGTGTTAGGGTCCTTTTCAGAGAATTCTGAACCTCTAGTCACGTTCCGAACCAGTGTAGATACTCTCTTCTGGATAAATACAAGTAAATAAGTAAATACATAAATAAACGAAGGGATCGTCTATACCGACAATACCATATTGTTTGCTCGTCAAATCTTTTTTCTTATATATACGTATTTACTATAGTTCTTCAGCTCTGACAGGATTCATCCACAACCATATAGAATTTCCGATGCACGTCATGCCGCTGAAACTCTTCCTTGCTCCTCGCAGAACCCCTTGACGTATTTCCAATCTTTAAGGAAAAGCTTCCACGAGCCAAGGAACCCCTCAGCCTTTGTCTCTGGTCTCAACTTTCATGGCGGAAATTAAAGGGGAGTCGAAAGTCGATCGTTGAAAAGGGGAACGAGGAAGCTGCAATAAAGGAACAACATAAGGGAGCCATAGAGATAAGGTGAATTCATAGATAGTGATTCATTAAAAGCACAAGTCTAAGCCTAAAAAGCCTCTAAGGCAGACGATGTACGTTCTTTACGCTATTTTATTAGCACCAATAATTGCGTCTCCAGTCGGCTTTGGATTTTAGTAGAACACACAGCTTTAGTTCAGGATGCGAGGTAAACTCCAGAAAAGCTCGTGAAAATGCATCTGGATGTAAGCTGGTGGAGGCTGAAAGGCACGTTTGAAAAATCGTGTCTCTAAAGAACAACGTGGTCGATCTAAGGGAAACCGAAGTTAGATAATGTGGACTGCTGCTCGTAAAAATAATCGGCTCCGAGATGGGATCGAACCTGCGACCTTCTTCGCTCGGCACTCGGCAGGATATTACTAGTCCGTTACGCTAACCACTAGACCAAATGGTTGGTACGTCGACGAGGAGTGAAAAACGGAGAGAAACAGTACATGATGAATGAAAGAAAGAGTAGATGATTTTGAAGATATTTAAAGGTACCAAAGATCTTGCGACGGGATGAGGATTTTGTTGCCGTCGGCGGAAAAGGTTAGAAAAGGCCCAGAAACGAGTAAAAAGTTGGAAGGTCGTAGGTGCGCCCTTATTTATTTCTCTCGCGCCCTTATCTGCCGGAGAAGCGTGGAAATGAGTTTCCACGGGACGGAAATGTTTCGCGGGTAATGTCCTGGAAAAACGCGATGAAAGGCGGTATTGGCTCGGAGCTTTTCTCACCCGGGAGAGCCACAGCGAGACACATAGAGACACAGTGGTGGAGAAAAGGAGAGACAAAATATGTGAGAGAAATATATATTATATAGAGTGAGAAAGAGAGAAAGCTTCTCGGTTTGGATAGTGTATATAAGATGGTGGTAAAAGGGTGCTGGTGAATGCTGGTACAATATCCTCGGGGCCTTTGCTCGATCTTTCGGCTTCATTTTCGCAACCTTCGGCAAGGTTAACCTACCTTGGAAAACGATTCATACCTAACAGGCACTGATTACTGCTATTCGCTTCGCATAACAGCAGCCTGTTACGAGACGTTATATGCAGCCAAAATCAAGGAAGATTCTGCGGCTGACAGTTGGGGTTTCCTACGCGTGCTAAGCTTGTCGGAGCTTATTTATACACACTATACTGCGCACCGATGTAGTCCTTTTCATAAATATTTACGTAAGCACGTGCGCGCCACGACCAGCGGTGAGGATGTTCCTGACAACGGTCAAAGGTCGTCCTTTCTGATAGATAGAATTTCAAAGTATTCGCTTGTATTAGACGAGTGAAAAATTTTCTAGGAAAAGATCTCCTCGCCATCTAGCGTCATTCTCCACTAGCGCGTTCAACGACTAAAATCAGTGGCGTACAAGCGTATATTCATGCATAGAACTGTGTGTAAACTGTAGAAGCTTTTTAGGTTCAAAAATATATACGAGCTCGTATACCAATCTGCAGAGCTTTCTTCGCTCTCACCAATTTCTCTCGTTTCCTCTTCTTCCAGTTCTCTCTCTCTCTCTCTCTCTCTCTCTCTCGCTCTCTCCCTCCCTCCCTCTCTCTTCCTCCCCCTCCCTCCCCCCCTCTCTCTCTCCCTCTCTCTCTTTCTGCCTTTACGCTACCTTCGCCTCTTGCGTTGCTGCGTTTTATATCAGAGCTATCCTCAGCGACGTAGAAACTTTATTTTTCAGTGAGTTCCCTCGCATAGGCGTGCTTTAATCAACCGTGAAGGCATTTGTCTAAAGCTTTCGCGGCAGACGAGCTTGCGATCCGTACAGGAATTCACCAGAGATGAACTAAATTCGAAGCAACGATATATTCACGCTGACGCGATAGGGACGGAGCGAGTGACGCAAAAAATATTTATTTAAGGGGGTCGCAGGGGGCTACAAAAAAGGGATGGAAGAACGAGGGAAGAGAAGGGCAAAAAATGGGTAGAAATGAAAGAAGCCCATGAAAATAAAATAACGCGAGTACAGAGGATACCTATCCTACCTCATGGAGGGTTGGTACAGCAGTGGGTGGCTCAACTCGGCTATTATGTAAATTTTAATGCAATATCAGACCGGCTGCATCCCCCTGCATCTCGCGATGCACCCTATGCACCACTGAGGTCGAGATATAGAACCACCCATCTAGTGCAGGGGGCACTGCAATCAAGGGATGGTGGCGCTGTTGGCAGCATCTTATACTGATTTTCCATGCCCTTCTGGATAAGCTAGGGGTGCTCGCGAATACTCATGAAAATTATGGACCATTTTTTTCCCTCCAATTAGACCCACGAGAAGGGATTGCTGCAATAATTATTTGCCTTGTTACCAAGCATTAAGGGAGATTATTTCACTCATATTGTTCGGTCCTATGCGATTCATCCCCTATATCACATTTCACTCCACCGCCAACCTTTTCTCTACTACCTCTGTCTATCATTTGCCATCATCTACCTACTACAGCCTGACACACGTAACGTCAGGGTGCTTACCATTTTTTTTAACGACTCTACATCCACAGGTATTGCACCCCTCATTCGGTCCTTTTATGGGAAGAAAATATCGAGCGAATTTTTTTTTTTTTATACTTTACGTTTATACACACGCGGTCATCGAGCGCTTTTCTATTACGTAACTACCTCCCTTCGTAACGTGCAGATTGGTCGAATGGCTCGAAAAATATTACAACCCCTCTTTCACGAGGTCAGCCTTCCGTTTATCTACCCATTTGCGTTATACGATAACCGGTAGCTATACGTACTTGAATTACGAAATTCTATTTTTTTTTTTAATCTCCATCATAGTGTCACTTATATGGAGTTGCGCGACTCACCGAATTTTACTGAGACACTTCCGGTTCGCTATATGGACATATATAGCGTGTGGTTATACATAATATATATATATAGCTTCTCTCTCAGCTACGTGGGTACATATATCGTGATTTGAGGATGACTCGGTACACTCTGTGCTTAGGTAAAATGAAATATGACCAGAGGATAAGTGTGGTGTGGATAGAACGATTTTTGAAGAGAACGGTAGTTAAGGTACAAGATGGTTTGTATACATTGAGATATAATTATATAATACAATATATACATATATATATATATACATACACGCCACGTCGAAATAGAGTTTCGCGGTTGGCTTCTCGCTGAAAATATTCAGTCTATTTAAATTACACAGGTCTAAAGGCAAACGGGTTTATGGAGACTCCGCCCGAGAGCTCGTGTGCCAGAACGATGCCCTAGGGGTTGAAACACGAACTGAACTGCCTCGTTGGTACTACCCCTTTACTCCTAGACTACGTAAATGCATTAATACGATTTCAAACGAAATTCAACCTTCCATGCATTTCATACACTGCCACTCGATTCATTTGCACTGTACGTGCTACCCTTATTTTTTCACCCACCCCATGTACACTCGTAACCGTTACACGATATCAAGAGACTCGGGAAGCTTTTTGAAGCTAAAAAAATATTTCTCCGATTTCCTTTATCCTGCTTTTGGTATGTTTGTTTTCTCCGTTTTCTAAATGTACGTATATGACTCTATTTTACCAGAAAGAAAGTTCCGTGCGATGCGAAGGGTGTAGGTATACCGGAATCGATATTGGCCTTTTTGAAGCTCGAACCTGTTTCTGGCCTCAGGGGAGGAATGTAAATGTGAAATAAATGGTGGGCGGACACGGGAACCGGAAGTGAGGCAGCGATTCGTTATTCGAATACACACAGGCAGAGTCAATGCTTCACGTGCATGACTTTCCTAGATAGGCGAGGGCATTTGCACCTACAAACAACCCTAGCCTGGTATTAGTTATACGGGGTGTCGCAGAGGCGCGCGCGAACTGCCTGTTTTATGCAGAAATCCAACGGAGAACCGGAAGAGGCGGAAAGCGATGCACCAGCCGTAGAGAATACAAGCGCCACGCCGCCTGGAAGCCCCGAGCTATGCAAACAGGTATAAAAGCTCAACAGTCCACGCTAGGCTCACCAGAGAAACCGACCAGCTCATACAACAACGCCCTCTCAACTTCCTTTGACCGTTTACCATCCCGTTGCGTTACGCGGCTCGTGTTCCCGAAGAAGATATTCTCGTGCCCTGATGCAAATGCTAAACATCCGTTCCATTATAACCGCATACAGTATAGAGTTACGTAGAGGACTCAAAGTTCAGCAACCGTAGTCCACGTGAGTCAGGTGGATCTGCACCCCCAACCGCTTCCCCGATACGGGCGAAGCCTGGAAATGCAGTGGCGCTCTATTTGAATTTCGCGGGCAAATCCATGACGGCTTGGAGTCGGAAAAAAATATCCAGTCAATTTGTTGTATTCCAAATCGCTCGGCGTCTGACAGATCGATGGGCATATTTCATTAGTTGTAAATACGGGCGCCGAGCGTCAGGGGGGGCAGCGTTATTTCTAGCTGGAGCGATAATTTCGCGGGAAGCGAAACGGCCGCCGCCCGACTCAACCCGTATTTACTCTCGTGTAAACTAATGGAATGCAACGAGAGTGCACGTTAATCTTGAAAAACCCACGAGACTCGGCAATCCCGGGTCTAGATAACTCTTGGTCCAACTCCACGACGTGTACCCTACTGCTCTTGTTCTCTCTCTCTCGCTCTCTCTCTCTCTCTCTCTCTCTCTCTCTCTCTCTCTGACGTGTCTACACACCTCGCTACGTATTCATCCATCTACATTTGAAGTTTGCTGACTGTGTACATAGAGGCTTCGCACTCGTTGAGAACTACCGCCATATTCTTGGTGCATTCTCAATAGAAGTAGATGCTGCTGCACGTCCCATTAGATGATTAATTAATATTTTTTTCATTTCATTTACGACTTTATCGTTAATTGGAGACTCGTAAGACATTTTTTTTAACGCTACACGGGTTTATGCGAATAACAGTTATTTATTTTTGAAAAGAAAATATTTCATAATGTGATACGATAGGACCGACGTGTATCTACTTGAAGTTAATGAATGTTTCGCAAACCACGTGTACCTATAAGATAAAGAACAAATAGCGGTAAATTAAGCTACATTCGAGTTTGACTCTATCTGTCTCTGTTCAATGCAATTACACGCCCATGGGTCTGTCTCTCTCGCACTTACTGACACTGTAAAGAATTCGTTAAATTCCAGGTAATTTTTTAACTATCCTTATGTCTTCGCTCGCGAATTAATATCGTGATTATTATTTTTTTGGTGCAAGCGAATTATGAAGTTATTATAAAGACACTGGATGCTTTTAATTATATTGGAAAATTTTATGGGATTAAATTTACTTAACTCTACTTCCAGTGAGAATAACGTGAAGCGTCGTCAGTTTTCCGATGCAATGTTAAATACAGGGACTTTATAGAGATATTATACACGTTAATACATATATAGTATATAAGCATATAGTTACTATTAATTTTAGTAGGAAATATAATTTTACATACTTTCATTTAATATTGATATTACTTTTATATCATTCGTTTCAATTAACGGTATTAAACATAACTTCGTGTTAACAATTGTTATCAATTGGATAGAACTTTTTTTACCCTCGTTTTCTATTTAATAATACAAAGCTGCATTTTGCTGCTCGTGCACTCCATTTCGAAAGGTTCCCTAATTTTGTTTCACGAATATCCGTCGATTCAATAATATATGATTTACCTCGCACTGTTTAATTTGTTCATTAATTTTGAATGTACTGCAAGTTTCAAGTGCACTGCGTTTAACTAAATGACTTAAAAGTCCAATATCCAATAGTCATTATCGAAATTTCTCGTGGACGATTTAGTCGATCGACTTGTTTTTTTTTTTTTACCCGTCGCGTTTATAACATTGGTAATCGATTTTATGCACGCGCAACAAGACTCAGGTATGGCTTACGAGGAGAAGATGCTGGCGTGCAAGTATATATGTATATAAAAATGTTATTACCCGTTACATTTTGCAGATACAGGATACTCGAAAACTGCGTGCATTATTTTTTATCACAGAGGAAGATGACATTTTTTAGTAAGTAATAATAAGCTCGACGTCGAAGATAACCGCTGATAACACCGGTGATAAAAATTGTCACTGTATATCAGCCTCCTCGATATTATCTCAGTTCTTATCTATCGTAGTTATCAGTCCTACAGTCTCGTCGGATACTGGATAATCCTCAGGAGATTCGAAGAATTTTCCGTGAATTGCATGATATACCCGAAAAAGATAAAAAAAAATGGTAACACTACGTTCAATCGGAAGATCGATAACACTGCAATCACGATAGTAAAGCCGATAGCTATTGGTCCTTAATAACAAGGGAATCTAACGGATATCTACCAATTGAATGATACGAAGCACAAACGGGATGCTGTAAGATCTAATAGTTATTGAGGGTGTAAAAAAAATTCAAACGTAAAATAGAATTCAGTTCGATTCGATGGATACTTCATTTATTTTATACGTTTGGACATTCGAGGTCGATTTTCGATAAAACAATGCAAATAATAATAATAAGTGACGTACAACAACTTTTAAATAAAATCGTATCTGCGTTACGTGTAGATAACAAAGCCAATGGGTAACTGACTGCTGGAAAAATTGGTACACACCAAAACCAATTTGAACGAGCATTAACGTCAGCGAGGATATCTGACCGTAGTGATGCTGGTAATACTGTAGAAAATGGCGCGTATACCACTTTGCTAAAATCCCCACGTGTATACACGTGCACGTAGAACTTATACAGGCAAGGGTTAATCCGTTGCTCAGATTTATTTTACAGCGTCATCCTTGCGCCAGGTGAATGGTTGAATACCTCTGGTATAGCTTGGGGGTATACCTTTGGGATTTTGGCTGTGCCCGTACAGCTATGCAATCCATCCATCAATTTATTTAATCCGATTACGCGGCTACCTCGTTGCCCGTCATCAAATGTACCTGACTACATTTATACAAGGGATGAGCTTTGGTAAGAGTTAAGGATGATTGGGGAGGAGGAGAAGGGGGGGGGGGTAGCACGACAAAAAATAGACAAAAGTTCTTGGGGGGCGGGGGGGGGGGGAGATTTTGTCCCGCGAAAATTTTCGTTATCTCATTCGGGCACGTGACATTAGTTTCATATTTATGAGTGGAGTTTTAGCATATTCAAAACATAAATTACCTCCTCGATGCGGGCTAAGTCAACTAGCCAATAAAATACTGGCTGGAGTTTATCTTCCGGGAGCCAGTACCGGGAATCTGAATTATGCACGATGGGAAGGACGCCGGGAGCTTTTCCTTGTTCCTAGTTTTACTTTTTTCTTTCGTCTACCTTGGTCTGTGATGATTTTTCTCTCCTCCCCTCCTTTTTCTCGATATGCACAGACTCCGTAAAATCTGTCTGGACCATCGTCTCATAGTATCTTCTTTTATGTTTTTTACTTTTTTTTTCTCCTCTTCTTTCATATACTTTCCTTTACTTTCAATCTCCTATCACCGTCCAGTTTCTATTTCGTTTATTTTCTTTTTGGCAGACGACAGGTCCAGGTGATGCTGCACGTCAACGCGAAAGATTCTATTTTCTTTGTGAGCATACATAGGTATATTTGCCAATCGCCATATTTTCTTGCCACTCGTCATCTTTTACCCATGTCGAGTGTATCTTGGGCTCTGCTATTATTTGTATAACCGGGATGAGGGGAGACGATGTGAAAAAAAAAAATGTAAAGTGGATACGATGGCAATGAATTTTTTTTCAATGACCAGGATGACGTAATTGATATTAAAAATGTATTTTCACAAAATTCAGATATATTCATCAAAATGAAACTGTCTGTATAAATTTGATACTTTCTCTACCAACAATCTTTTTGTTGTTTGAACTTTACCCCCTTACCGTATACAGTAAAACCTTTTATCCATTTAATAATAAAATAATAAAAATAACAATTGAATTCAATTCATCCCCAATGTATCGACTGATTAAACAAAAATATATATATATATATACACATATATATGAATTCTACGACCATGTGTCTACGAACGAAGAAATCGATATGCGAATATTTAATGGTAGTGAACCGAGACCAGTTTTATTTCCGGAAACGGCTGGGATTCATAATCCCGGAAAACAGGAAAACTTTCGGTAGACGTCGGGAAAAAGTTTCAGTGAGATCTCAGGGAACGTATGGGCGAACGATTTGTAGAAAGTTCAATGTAAGAAACGGAGCCATGGCCAGTTTCTTTAGCATGCAGTAAATAGATAGTCTGGATTCTTTCTGTGTGTGTATATATATAAACAGACGCATGCTCATATGTCTCCATTTGTCAGTCAGTTAGTTTGTTCGTTTACTTTCAGGAAGCGAAGGTCTACGTAGATATGAAGAATTATATAGGTACAGAAAGTGGCGGAAAGAAAGGCGGAACCGGAAGAGCGACGATTTGGATTTATCTATGAAGATGTGAGTTTAACTGGGTACCTCGGGGTTTCTCTTGTGGCATCCTCCTTATAAAATATCTCCGCTGGCATCCTCTTTGGTAAACAGCCGATGCCACTCCTGAATCATGTCAGAAAGCTTATGGCATATCGAGCGTAAAATTACAAACAGTCAAACAGGAAGCTGGAACTGGCAAGCAGGTTCCGTTACAAGAACTTCATCCAGGGAATAAATGGCCACGCGCCTGTCCTTATTATCACAGCCTCCTGTGGCTACACTTGTTACAACTGTGTATATATATATATCTACCTATAATACACATATCAATAAAATAACGTGGTTAGATATAAAATCACTAATTTACATGTCTACAATACATATGGTTATCCAAGACTATTGTATTACCTGAAGTTCTTTCTGTCCATTTCATTTTTATTAACTCCAATATGGTATAAGAGCTACGTTCAGATGATTCAATAGTCCCGAGTAACCATGTATATGGTTTATGGTGTATTCGTTTTTTTTTTATTTCTTTTAAAATCGACTGTATATATTATACGAGTATGGGTGTATATATAACCAGGGCTTAAAAAATTTTCTAAAGGTACGTCACGTGACGAGTGCTTGTCATACGGAATTAAATTGTCTGTCATTTCAGGAAATTTCTACTAGTTCCAGGGACTCTTGCGGAGATGAAACTGGGGATGAGTTTTCGGCTGACAAAAAAAGTCCCATCGCTCTCTTCTTCTCTGCCGCCACTCCCTTCGCTTGTCAAGTCAGACCCTACAAGTACTTTGCATAATTTGTCACTTTTGCATAATTGAGTCGGTGGCTTTTTTTGTACGTTCACGGAAAACGTCATCCCCAGACTAACGAATTACGCAGACTTTACGCTCGACTTGACGATCGACTTCTTCACGGTTTAAGGGCGAGACAGAGGAGAGGCGTCGGGATCGAAAAGTCGGTGCTTCTAATTGGCCGAGTTTTGAAATACGCGACTCACTGAAATTTACAGAAAGTTTTAATCTTATCGCGTTGTCCTTCCGAACTTATCGATAATTTAATTCCGCGACAAATGATTTATCGAATGTCGACGTTTGATACTATTCCAAGTTGAACGGTCTTCAGCTCCAGTCAGCTGTTCAGTATACTTAGAGGTTACGTAAGGAGAATCATGAAGCTCATTTTTTTTATTGTCGCTGTTCTCTATTTTTTCGTATTAAAGTCCCGTACAGCTAGTATCGATGTTACCCAGAGGGACGCGTATTTACGTAACATCGTTGAAGACGTGTGGAATCAATTAGTCGAAAATGACTTTTCCAATTTACCAGTAGGCGATTACGATCTGGCGTACAAGTAAGTAATGAGATTGAAAATTGTTTTTTAACGTGACTGTCCACGAGTTACTGGGTGCGTCCTATTGGAAAACGTTTCTCGTGCGAATTTTTCACTTTGTTTTTCAAGACTCTCAATGTCGTAACTCTCGAAGGCGATGGAAATATCGACGTGCTTCTCACGTTATTCCCTTTTCTTGCGCATCGTCTCCCTCGAGCTTTTCGTAGATTACCATCGAAATTTCAAACGTCCTACATAGAAAGACAATTTTCGTTATCTTCACGAAGTAAATCCTTTTCGGTCATAATAACTCAATGGCCAAATCCACACACTGACGTGTCTTGTAACTTTCAGCACCACTACCTGGGGACATGAACTTGTAGGACATGCTTATTACGAGGATGGATTCGTAATGGATATTCAATCTTTAGAAGTAGATAATCGTGCTACGAGTACAACTATATCAAACAGTGAACTGCGTCTGAGCAGCGCAATGCAGTTTCATAATCTTGAAATTTTCTTTGACGTCAGAACGGAATTTACCGTTGGTAACAAAATAGGTACTGTCATCATCAAACCAGCGATATACGTCTATAACATACGCGTAAGTCGAATGGATGTATTATAAATAAGATATGACACTTAATATTATCTAATCAAATTGATAAGATGATTATTCAGCAGCATTTGAGCAAATCTGTATTCACTTTTTTTTTCAGTTCACTCAAGATCTCGCAACGATGAACGTTGTAAGTGTCATAAATAGCGAGAGTAGTCACACGGAATATTACGATTGGGATTTTAGCCCAAAGGATCCTCTTTTTGCAAGAATAAAGAAACATTACGTATCCCAGGGACGTGGCACTTCGATAATCAGAAGTGCCGTATCAAACTGGAGACCGATATTAGATGAAATGTTGAAGAATGCTGTGAAGAGATATAAATTTCCGGATTTGATACTTTGAGAAAAAACACATCGAGTGTCGTAAGCGACTCTAACGGCGGATTACGTCATGCATACATGGAGTAGGTAGCATTCGTATGAAATTCATTGAGAATAAATACAACCCTTTAATTGTAGAGAGTGGTGCCCTCTTTAATCCAGAGGGTTGTTCTTGTTAAGGATGGAAGGGGGCGTCGAGGGGAGGCAGGGACGGCGTGGGATGAAACGAAAAACATTGAAGGGAGAATCTTTCCGGTTGAATTCCCTAGGGAACCATACTCGAATTTCCCGTTTCCCTGTATAGGAAGTGCGCTAAACTCCGTAAGGGTAGTTTGAGCCCCTAGGATATCCTAGGGTCTAGAGAAACACCCTCGTTTATCAAGTTCCTGACCTTTCGCCGCTCTCGCTATTGCAATTCCGCCTAGTACACGTCCCCCGCTCGCAGTGCATTCTGCACTATCCGAAATGCACTGCGGACAATCTGCAGCGAAGTTTTGTCTTATAAGTAAAAAGTGCACTATCCCGGCAGTGTTTTCCGGTCGCAACAGCAAGGTGGATATAACGTGTCACGTTGTTCAACGTCGAGCGACGAGTATCGCGCATAAACGAAATTACTATCGCGAACATGATATCGATCAACATATAATGTATAATGTACTAGAAGCTATTGGCCGTGAAGGCGAGGAAATATAAATTCAATAAAATTAAGCGCAAAGAGAAAAAAAAAGCTGCTTAGCCGTAAAGAAATGGCAAAGCTCTTATTTCTCCGGTGCTTTCATCTGCCTCGTAACCGATGTCTCTCCTACCGCCCCCCCTCTCTCTCTCTCTCTCTCTCTCTCGAGCTGTGGCAACTCGAAAGCTCGAAAGCTCCTACTTCCGGACGATGTATTTTGTGAGCGGTACCTTTGGCAATGCTCCGAGAATATTTCTCTCTCTCTCTCTCTCTCTTCTCTCCTCTCTCCTTCTCTCTAGGTATTGTGAGCATCCCGGCAGGAAACGGCCGATACGCCGTCCTCGCTGTGGAATTAGGATGTCCACTTTATAGATACAAGGGTAACTACAGTATCAAAAGAGTATCTAAACGTTGCTTGATATTAAGAAAAAAAAAACTTTTTAAAGCACACCTTTTACGGGATTATTATTTTCGACTAAGCTCAACCTCCGCTCTCTCTAGCACCTGCAGTTAATGGAATGGGTACGGCTGGGTTACCTTTTTCTTCAGTAATCCCGGAGGTTTCGAACGAATCTCCATTGCTGCGAAGAACAATGTCCCGGTGAAATCCATGCGCGGTCGCATGTAAAGCGGAAAAGGGGGATAAAAGCTTCCTAACGTTTCCGGTTTCACACCCGATGCGAGCTGCCACACAAATTTCAGTTTCAATCCCTCCTACCTATGCAACAGTGGTGACCGTCAGACCTCGTCGTTTCGTCAAACTTCATTCTGTTTCACTTGGCTACCTTCATATATTTTACATACATCAATGCATGCTCGGAAAACATTTTCAAATTATTATACTATATACGAACGACTGGCATCTAACTTTAAGCTGGAAGGAGCGTCAAGTAGAATGGTTTTCATCCCCTTGGTAATTCTTCTATACCTGCCCAAAGTACCCCTTGGCACCCTCATTCTGTCGCTTTACTCGTCCCTGGAGATTTTTTTCTATTAGCAGTCATTCTAGGGACCCTACGAAAAAGCACTGTCCCATATTATGGAATTCATTTGTTTATCAATTTACCGTGAAAGCTATACGGAATGTCAATTGTTATGATGAAGCAAGTTTGCATATGCTGCTATTTTTCATTTATATTTGATTGAACGACTGGGGAGATTTTTCATCAGCAATAACAGGTATTGTCAACATGATTCATAGAGGACGGCAATATCGTTGATATATATATATATACACACACACACACACATCATTTTCATCGAGATGAACGGAATCAAATATTTGCTTAATCTCGAATTTGAAATTTGATAGCTGCTCGCCTACGCCATTTTCTATAGCGTTGTTATGATACATATATGTATATATAGAACATACAGGATTATTCAGGAGTGTCATGTCACGTGAAGATGCTTTTATCATAGAAATCGAATAAGGGGTCTAACTTCAGTTATTCCACCCGTTCTTGAATTACAATATATATGCATTTGTATATATATATATATATATATACACACACACGATATACTCAATGTCTGTACAGGTATCTGAGCATCGCATCTGTCATGAATAAATATATATGTGTCTATGGAAATCGGTTACGGATATAACTAGAGATAATTCTCTTATTAGACGTAATATATATAAGGACTACATAGACTTAAAGACTAATTACCCGCGCATTATACTGTGAAATTGTGCAATTGATTGGTCTCTAGTAGTGCACTCAAAGACGCGAGGCTCTATTTCCTTAGACCCCCAATGCCTCCTCGCTTTACCTTGTTATCCATTCAGGATGGTAACTAGAGGGATTATTGTGAGAATCTCTGGAATTCCCAGATGGACCGCCAGCTCTCACTCATTTTGTTTCTCTTTCTCTCCCTCCCTCTCTCTCTCTCTCTCTCTCTCTCTCCTTTACTTTTAAACTCTCTGTCGATCTTGAAGGCTTCAGAGTTCCTTCGTACCCACGTTTATACCCTGCTGCCATCATTTTCCAATGCCTTTCTTCATACATACATAAATTTTCAATGGATTTCACAAGAAGGATTCGCAGGAGCATCCTTTCTCGCGTTCAAAGTTCCCGCGCTCCGCTGCAAGCTCATCCCTTGTTTCAAAGCACCTCGCACTCTCTCATTCATCGCTCTTCCTGCCTCTTCTTGAGGAAACTCAAACCCCTGGAATTCAAACCACAGCGGAACTCTCCCTCTCTGTCACGTTCTTAAATCGGATTCACGGTGAACTTTTGAAATTGCTTTGGCACCAGCTATGCACCCCCTCGTCATGGTCCCGGTACTAGAAAGGACAGGAGGGTACTGGTATCAGTAGCAGAGAGAGAGCGAGAGAGAGAGAGAGAGAGAAGACGGTAACCACCCTCGGGGGAAAGCAGCGATCTGGATACTTGTTAAATATCCCAGAGGGTCGTTTTTTAAATAACTGGAGAGAGAAGTCGATGCGCGAAGCTGTCCAGATCTATAGCACGATATTTTATTGTAGATTCTCAGGTCCGTCCTTTAATCCAGCATGGCTTAGCGATCGTGAAATCTGGCCATTTGTTATGGGAAATCCCCGATTGCTGCTTTACCCTAGAGAGAAAAGGTATATGCATAAAAGTTGTTGCTACTGAATTCACCATTTTGAATTACTTACCGAGAACCACATTGCACAGGTTCCTCTTTATACGCAACCTGAATTCTCATAGCTCCATTAGCCGATTGTATTTTAAGCTAGGTTACCAAGCCACCCTTTATCCTCTATACTACTGGCTTATTCACTCTGCAGCCTCGAACGGGGATGCTGTGGCGCATCCTAATTGAAAATTGTCTCGCACAATGCTGCGACGATTTTCAATTAGGACCCGACGACACTCCAAAGGACGAGGACATCGATAACCGTCGTCTCGACGCCTATTGGTCCCCACGTGCCATCTTCCTGAAGTATCCTACGTCAGCTCGGTACAGCGACATGGCGCAGATACATAAGCATGGTGAGTGCTGCTGTAAAAAAGAAAATGAAAAAAAGATCAAGAGAAGCAAAGAATTAAAGAGTAGGAGGAACCTCATTTAGCGTGAAAGTGTCGAGAGGTTAAAAAAATAGAGGCAGAAAAAAAACAAGTTAAGGGACGCGCACTCGAAAAACGACCCCCGACGATGAGTAAACGCTGAGTGGAAATTACCAGGTCTAACAGGGGATGAAAAGTTTCCACTGTAATCTTCCAGAAAGTGGGCCGAGCGAGTGCGGCTTTCTCGTCAAGATTTTTCTTTCTTTTCTTTCTTTTTCTTCTCACGCACCTGGACACACTACGTATTCGTCAATGAGGGGTGAAAACTTTCCTTAACCGTTTACCTCCCACTACTTGCCGTACGACTTCACATAGGAATTGTCCTTAAGTTTCTCAAGTGTTACCTACACGCTCGGAGATCTCTTCACACACTAGAGATGCACCCTTTGAATTTACACGAATGGAAATCAGAGAGGAGAGACAGTACAGAGCTAGAATTGGTCGGTCCATCGTGGAGGGGTTTCAAGTAGCAGGATATGCTGGAGGAGCAAGAGAGAAATCTAAATAGAGATAGAAATCGAGAGAGAGAGAGAGAGAGAGAGCCGCAGGAGAGGAGAGAGAGAGAGAGAGTTTGTAGCTGAGAGTCGAGTGCCAACGGATTGTGGTCGACATTAATTCCGGCCCACCGGCTGCCTACAAAGCAGCCCGCTGACCTTAGTTAGATTACGTTTGCGTTACGAACTCAAGCGGAATGCCGCAGCGTAGTTACGCTGCCACAATTTGCAGTTCACACATTGGCAATCTACCATCAGCATCATCACCACCATAGCCAATACCATTATCAACATCACCAGCACCATCTACATTGATGTTCACCTTAGCTTCCCCGTGTATCCAGCATCCCATGAACTTGCACTTGCATTACCCACGAATCACTCTGAATAATCTTTTTTTTTATTAATCGTACCATCGACAATGGTACCATTCCATACATATTACGTAATACATTTTATGTATCAATATAATATTTCACATATCCCCCTATACAATTGTATGATACACAATCCAATGTATCTCCTGCTTACCTATTTACTTATGCACCTGCAATATTGTAGACTGTGCATCCGATATATAAAAAAGATATAAATTTAATCTGTCCGTCCTTCGTATTACTTGGCCAAGGGAGTTTCCATTGGAAACGATAATGGACAAGGCTAGTTAAGGGACATTGTTCTTGCTAACGTTATTAATTCGAAGCGTCGCCTTACGTAACTTGCTACTGTCACTTTCCTCTTATCCTCATCACGTCCCTGTTAAGCACGACTATTCTCCAGTACATTCCCTTTACATATGCTTACCATAAAGGACACGCTTGCTTGTACAGCTTGGACCAACTTCTTCGTGGGCAACCTACGTGTCTTCTTGTAAGTACGTATTCCCTGTACTTGCTTTAGACACGCTATATCCAGCCATACCCTCGCAAGTACTACTCATCCGCTGAAACATTAATTCAGCTCCGTATCACAAGTTTCCTGTGTTTCACGACGGATTACAAATGCGTAGCCATCATGCTCTGCAAGCACTACGCCTTTCTCCCCGAAGACGTCGCCACTCTGGAAGGATACTCTGAAATTATTTGAAATTATTGTAGTCTAATGGCTTTTCACTTACTCGTAGACGGATAAAGGAAAGCACGGCGAGAGAGCTTTGATAAAAGTGAAAATAAAATAACGGCATCCCCTGAACTCGGCGGAAGGTGCGAATGCTACAGGTTGCCCTTGTATTTTGTACACCAAGACCAACCACTGGCTTGCGCTGTGCTAATGAAACCCAGGGTACCTGTATATGTAATGGCAGTTAGGTCGGAAGAGGAGGAGTTAAGTTAGGTTAGGCTAGCCCGGTAAAGGGTGCAGGATATCAATTAAGTAACTCGTAGGAACTCAATTGTCTGTGGAAATCGGATTCGCGAGGATGAAGAAAATGCGAGTGCGGGTGGGCGGGTGTTTCGTGAAAATGACGGTTTTCAGGGCTAAAATTACGCTTCGTTAGCTTGTCAAGGGACGCAGAAGGACTCGCCATGGGGGTGAAGAATAGATGAGGCGAGATGAGGGAGCAGGGGTAGGTGCCTGCCATTGTGGAAGGATGGGTAGAGCTCGAGGGCCCGTAGAGTAGCTTTAAGATTTGCCAAGATTTACGTGCCGGGAATTCTCCGCGCTTCCTGAATTCCCGGAGCTTCCTGAAATCCCTGAAGTTTCGGCTGAAAAGCCTCGCGTTCCGTCTCGTTGTAAGGCACACCTGCTACCGCCATGACTATAGTGCGATACAGGGAATTCACGGAGTATTCACTCTGGGCTACCCCCTTCGTCACACAAGTTTCGAGAGTCGTTGATTGGCTGAAGGTGGCGTCTAAAAAAACGAGAGAGGAACAGGTCTGGGTTAGGTATGGTTAGGAGAAAAAGAATGAGGAGGGGTCCGGTAAGGCAAATAAAGGAGAAGGAAAAAAAAAGCACTGTACGAGATTGAAATCCATAGCTCACGGCTCGTCTGGAGAGCTGAAAAATTTGCTGGTACGAAGCTTTCGCATATCGAGTGGAAAAATAGTCTTTGGAGTAGACGGCGAAAAGAAAAGTATATTAACTTGACTTTCTTCAATAGAATTGAGATAGCACTGCTTGGTAAATGGGGATTCGTTTTGTCGAGAATAGCGAGTACGAAAATTACCCTAGATAAATCGTATTACGCGGATCGTTATTGACGTGGAATTCCTTGGTGGACGTTTCGTCATGCGAAAAGCCTCCACTATTCACTGACAAATAGTCACGTATTCGGTATGCATTATCGAATTTCGTTCAGTGTGGATACGTCGGTCGCTTGTGTGTCTCTTTGTTATTTTTGTTCTTCTTTTTTTATCGCCCTTTTCCTCTTGTTCACCCCTCGGGGCATTTGTCGAGCGTGCAAAATAAATACGTACCTATTCGATTATTCAGCGGGAAATGTAAATTTATTCTGCGCTATACGGTCACATGTGCAGATTCCTTTATTCGCCTTACAAAAGTATATATACTTGCATTATGGCGCTCGTATTAAAATGTAAAAGGGATTGCGAGATTGAAAAGGCTGTTTGGAAGTCGAAAGAAAATTTCGTTAGAAACTTTGAAGAGTCTGAGAGAGAAAAGAAAAATTGTAAAGGTTATACGCGTGACGTAAGCGTGTTAAATAAACAACACGAGAAAAAAAAATAAAGATATTAAATCTCGAAAAAAAGGAACGATGACACGTGTCGATTTTCTACTTTCTCCCAGAAAGACGATGCTTAACGAGGGTCTAACGGAAAGTTCGAAAATTTCTGGTAACGTCCAGGGGTGTGGTGCAAGAAAGTTTGAAAAAGACAGAAAGAGTTCCTAGGTGGTTGTCTGGGGTTACTCAGGGCAAAGACGGGCGATTTTTCCTCGGATATAGGGTTGGTG
Organism: Calameuta pygmaea; assembly: GCA_031762395.1. Lineage (NCBI taxonomy): Eukaryota > Metazoa > Arthropoda > Insecta > Hymenoptera > Cephidae > Calameuta > Calameuta pygmaea. The sequence continues at coordinate 74,425 of JASANN010000633.1, read as the reverse complement.
GTCCGGATCGCTCAAGCGGTTGAGATTAAAGTTTTCGCCACGGTCCGACGTAATTACTTGAGTTTTCTTTCATGCGGAGTCTATCTGTCGTCCTGGGACCTGGATATCCAGGGTTGAACCTTGGCGAACGCCAGGCCACATTCCTTATTGCGTCTCTTATTTCCACCTGAACTTTCACATCTTGCTATCCCCCTCGTTTCCTCTCAGCCAGTTTATTTAGCCACCCCCGGAAGATTCGAGTAGCGTCAAGCGAGCGTGATCCCCTTTTCTGAATCCTGAATGCCAAGTGAACGCGGCTTTTCGCACTCGTCTTCTCCAACTTCACGGTGACCCTTCCACCCTTCCGCCCTTCCACCCCTTAGACCACCCAGCCCTTACTTTGTCTACGCTCTCTGAGGTCTCCTTGATCCCCTCGCTCCCTTCCATTGCTGTACCACCTGTCTCATCCGAACCACCCCTTCGTTTTCTACACCCTTGTACAACACCCTCTGGCAGCCACCTGTACCCTGGCGCATAGAAGCCTTGTTTTCAAGAAATTCATATCCTTAATGTTACTCGCAAACGCCACCCTCTATATATCCTTCGGACTATTGAAATATTCCGTCACGGCCATTTTTCCCTCGTCACGTGCTTGTGTATTCGTTTCTTTACTATTCCTTTCCTTCCATCTTTTCTCTACCCTTCGTTCAAGGCGATCCCGAATATTTACCTCCCTTGGTGGAAAATCGCACCTATACCGACCTCTTAGAGCGGAGGAAAGTTGTTCTATAAGGGTGAGGTCTTCGGAGCGTTTGGAACGGGACGTGCGAGTGGTGGCTTTCGATGCATCCCATTATGGAAATGTGACCTCACGGGCTCACAAAAATTATGTTGATGTTATGCGGTGCCCATTCTCTAGCCGCGACTCGAGCAGTTTTCGGCTTATCTCGAATTCATAAAATACAATTATCTTTTTTCCTCTCCATCCTGCCAGCCCCGTATCTAAATCTCCCGCGAGAATTCAAACTCCTTACATCGCATTCCGGTAACCTCTTCAACCAAAATTCACCTCCCTCGACCCAGTCCCGACCACCTTTAGAGCTCGGCAGAATTCATAAGAAAGGAAAAAAAAAAAGAAAAAAGAAATTGAAAAAATGTATGTACGATTTTAAAATATGAAAAATTGTAAAAAAAAACACACAATGTGACGTGTACGAAAATTGATACAATTATTTTCAATGAAATTCGGTCTGACGCTACAATTACGAAATAACTTCAAACGCTTGAATGCATGGTGCAATATATATGTGTTATTACGCAATTCAATATCCATCCGTATACCAATGATAACGTTTTGACATTCAATGTGCTATTGCTTATTTTGCTGCAAAATTTATTCGAAGCATGGCATACGCATAGCTACTCGCGGATCTATGAAAAAATTTCAATAACTGCAAAAAATTTTTGACGGCCTTCCTGCCAACATCGCCATCATTGCATCGAGATTGTTTCTGCCGCCATACAATTCTCTCTCTCTTCCCCTGCCCCTCCCGCCATTGTCATTTATGCGTACGCGTCACCGCGCCTAGCTCTGCATTTCACAGAAATATTTTCACAGAAGTGATAAAGTATTTGTACGATCAATCGCCAGATCCGCGAGTTTATTTACCCATAATCACCGCAGAGACTCGTATATAATGTACGCTTTCATATACCTGACAAAGCTTTATTAGCGTTGCTAGTGCACGGGCTGTTCAAAAAGTCATGAAATCTGGGACACTGGATGTTTGCATGATTCAACAAGGAAAATTAAAAAAAAAGAAATACAACATTGAAATTCATTTGATTGTATTACATAAACTTCAATGCAAATTATAATTATTTATTATACCCAAGAACGTTCGTTACTCACGTATTATAGGATATTCAGCCCAAACGCACCACCTAATTAATGTTAGCGGGTTCCTTTGATTCTCATGATAAAACCATATTCAGTGCGTTCGGGCTGAATAACATTATGCATACATGTATGAATATCCATATACAGGGTGTTCCAATATTTCATCTTTATTAGAGAATAATTATTTTTTACAGCTACCCCTAATAACATTTTAAAAATTAGTTATCCATAATCCATAAAGGGAACACATATGGGAGGCTTTTAAAATATGCTTTTTTTTTTCCTTGACAGGAGAAAGCGTGGTGGTTAAGGTGCGGGATGAGTACCCGCTAAGGTCGAAGGTAGGCGTATAACTTTTCCCTGGATGATGTTAAAATAAAATAGGAAAAAAATAAGAGGGGCGTGAGAGGGCTCGCAGTGAACGCTGAAATTAAAAGCTACCAGCTGCACACAGCTTTTCCTCCCTTACGCGGTGGGTGCTCTTTTCTCGTTTCTCCGTTTTTTTTTTTTTTTCATCACCTTTTTTCTACCATCTCTCTTCGCCCCTTGTCCTTTCACTTTAATGCCGTCGTACTCGCTCGCTGTACCTTCGTCGCTCATATTATTCATAACCTTTAAAAAAGCCGTTATTAAATTCGAATATTGCATAGGGAGACGTTACATATTAAAATTTCACGCCCACTCGCGTGTCTCCGCGCAATATTAACGGCACCCCGAAGAAAACAAAAAGTGTAATTGGCACTGGAATTCCAGGCAAAATTAAACATTCGAATACATATGCATATATATGGTACATATATATATATATATGTATAATCTACCATCATCGCAATATTATATATACATATATACATCTGGGTTATTTCGAGGGATTTCGTGCGTTCGCAAAATCATCAAGGCCAGAACTCGTCGCTGAACTCCATTAAAATCTGCGGCTCGGGTCGAGAATTTGCATGAGCATTAATTGAATTCTGTACACAGCGAATGTTAATGGCAACGTTCATAATATCCAGTAGGCATTGTCTAATTAAGACAAAACCCTCGAATTCCATTATGCAACAAGGTCACCCAACAAGAATCGCTAAGCTACATTAATATAATCGGGACACCTCGTTTAAGGTCGGTTATCATCGTTCGATTAAAAATGAAGAATCTACTATCTCTCCGGCATTCGTTTATTTACAAGGTGGTAAAAAGAGATCCGCAAATTTATCGCGCACTTCACCGGACCCGTGTGTTAAACCGGAAAACTGGAAGCTGCAATCGTGATGGCCAGTTACTAACACTTACTCGACTTTCCTAAACTCAACTTGACTCCAGCCGGCAATGGAGTCCACAGGAGCCATGGGAAACTCTATGCCATTCCGAGCAATCCTGTTAGTTAGTAAGAGCATCACGTCCAGGGATTTATCTCGGACTGTGGACGGCTTAAGAGGGTAGTAGGGTCTCCAACCTATGGCATGAGAAACCACCCTCCTTCTCTTCCCCAAACGTCTCTGCTGTTCTATCTGTCTTCCTTCAACCCCCTCGATCACACATAGAATCTAGGAGCCGCCCCTGCCTACCTAAAAGCCACCCGGAAGCGCCATCCCTCCTTCCCCTCTCTTATATATCCTATATATCCTTTACTTCAAAGCATCCCCCTTTTCTCATAGCCACCCCTATATCTACTACCTCGTCCACTCCGGCTACTGTCAACCTATTATTCTCCCAGCTTCCTGGAACCTTTCTCATCCCTTACACCAGACCCTCAAATCTCCAATATATCTACGGATCATCAAAGGCCTCCATTAAAACGAAAGTGTCATTGAGACTCTCTTAAGAATTATTCAACCCTCTATATAACCTATCCCATTATATTGCACTATAGAACTCTGTATTATATTATGGAAAGAATATTGACGCACCCCCTCTTGGACTATGATCATCAAGAATGTATTACGCGTACATTTCCACCCTTGAACTCTAGTTTCGGCAATGTCATGAATTTCGTTTCAAGGGTTGAAAAGAAAGACCCCAGTGTCGCTGGTGGATGCTGGATTGGTCCGATGCTTATTAACGAAACGAGGTAAAGGGTGGAAAATACGTTTGGGGCAAATAACCTCGCAATTTTTGTAATGCACTGCCAGTAACGAAAGGCGATGCTGGGGCGACCCGAGAGGTCGTTTAAATAATTTGAAAGGTTAAACCGAATGGGTAAAGAGGATGAAGTCGATTGGGGTTGGGCTTTTAGAATTTTCCGAGATTCGCTCGACCCTTTCCACATCTTTAATTCCCTTAGTAAAAGCTTATAGCCTCAACCCCTACCTTCCTCTCTGATTCACGTAATACAAAACCACTCTCAATGCAGAATTGCTTGATTCATTAAATAATTCCCAATGCAATTATTTCCCATTACATACAGGCAAACCTCGACTCCTGCCGCCGGGAGAATACACGTAATTTACATAGGCTAAAATATTCAGGGAAATACATGTAGTCTCGGTAACAGCATTTACCAAATCTGATAGATTCGAAATGATTGATTCTCCTTTACGGAGGAGAAGCAAAGCATTCCTTATTCCCTCTCTAAGAATAACCGTTTTGCAAAGAGGGTTCAGAAAATGGTTCAGAGGGCATAAAGGAGGACACAAAAACCTTCAGGAATTTGAACACGTTTTCTGCAAACCTATATTGATCGATCGTCCTATTGGCTGTTCTCCTTTTTTTACGTCTCTTCGTCCTCCTCTCACCCTAATCGGCATTCGCGATACGACTCTCTCTCTCTCTCTCTCTCTCTCTCTCTCTCTCTCTCTCTCTCTCTCTCTCTCTCTCTCTCTCTCTCTCTCT
>JASANN010000633.1:41128-67993 GCA_031762395.1 Calameuta pygmaea | reverse complement strand
CTCTCTCTCTCTCTCTCTCTCTCTCTCTCTCTCTCTCTCTCTCTCTCTCTCTCTCTCTCTCTCTCTCTCTCTCACACCCATTCCCTCTCTTTTCGTTCACCGACAAAGGAGCATCCGGCTTCACAAATCACGCGAGAATAGCCACTGGATGCGGCAAGAATATCGAAAAAGGCCAAACCAACCAGATAAATCTGCCCATTTGTCTCGAGAGCGTAGAAAGCTTTTGCATTCCCGTCCATCCGTGATATTTAGTATACATAACCTCAAAACATATCCCCGATCCTTGCTCATTCTTCATTTGAATTAAATCCATTCGCGCGCTGTACCGCAGTACAGGCTTTATGTATCCTACTATGTCATAGGGAGGAAACTGTGTCGTAAACTCGTATATGGACCTGTGAATACGTATCACGTATGGCCTGTGCGACGCAAGGACACAATTAATACTTTTGCCGTAACTGCTGAGATATTCTCGTACAGTGAGTAATCCGATGTGTGAACGACGTGAAAAGATTTATTGGAAATTTATGCTTTTCTCCCGAAATTCTACCTTTCGCCTCTTGCACGGTAGCTCCCCCTTTTTTTTCTCGAGAATATTACGAATTCAACATCTACGAATTGGCGGTAGCGCAATGTAACGACCTATTTGACATTCCGTTAGTGAATAGGCTACATTACTTTCCTTCTTTTCTCCCGACGTCCCCTTCGATCCCGCTAACCTTCTATATGGGCACCGACCTAATTTTTCTTTTCGCCAAACTAATTGCAGCCGTTGTGAACGGATGAGCGAGGTTTGACAGGCGCGTGAAAAACGACCTACCTAGAACAGAAAAGACGTGATCTGCCGATGCTCGGGGTACACTTTTTTATTTTCCCCCTTTTTAGGAGGGAGGTAAAACTCGCGGAAGAGAGATGGTCGATCAAGTGGGAAGCTGAGGAGCACAAGGGGAGTAACAGTCAATGTCTGGGATAGATATAAGAAGTCCTTATGGATTTCCCAGGCTTCCCTAACAATGGCTAAAGAGGAAATCAGTTGGAGAATAGACAATATTTTTTTTTCTTCTTTCATCCCCTTTGGTCACGTGATGCATTGTATACACTTGGTCCATACAATGAGGACATAAAAAACAGTCGCACGTACTTGTGGATGTTTTGATCCAAAAAAAAAGTATTTTCAAAAGTGATTGACGTGTCAACTCAAAAAAGCAGCTTCGCTACTCGACTTCGTCCGGTTTCTACATGGGTTCTACATTAGTTTAGGTCTGGGCGATCCTCTGTGCATCAGGAGGCAGAAAGCAGGAGGCTTCGGGATGTATCGGACGGGCCTTGTATTCGTTTGGGAATCGATTCCCGGCGTTTTATCGTGCGGCCAGAGAGATTACGATCCAATTTACCGTTGGGGATTTATTCCCCAGCTCGTAAATCCCGAAACGTATGAGAATACTAATGAAAGGAAACCATATAAAAAGTTGCGTGAAGCCAGTTACGTAATTAACGAACAGACTAAACTAGCCATTATGAGATGCATATGCCGACGGATAGTGACGTGTCTATGATTAATTATCCAATAATGTATGTAATAATCATAAAGTGATTACACTGTTAACACAGGGGTAATATAATATACCTACGTGAGAAATGCTGGTGTCTCGTTTCAAGGAATTCAGGGAACTCTTACTTAAATCCTATACCGGAAGACTCTGGACCAGGAATGTGGTAAGAACGGGAAACGCTGCAAGGCCAAAAAAGCAATCAAGCTCGGTTAGGCTGGGAAGCTTCCGCTTTCACGGAGCTGAAGTCCTACTATAACTTACTTACCTTGCAAACCTCCTGGACTTTCCTAAACGAAATTCCACTGTTCCGCCAGGACCTTTGCGTTATCCCCTTTTTTATCAGCCAGGTCCTTTCTCATCCTTACTTGCAGTTCGTCGCCTCTGATATCGTCCTGGTAGATTCCACCTAAGAACTACTCACCCTGAAACGACTTACTTGTCTATCGAAACTTGAACCGGCGATTCTACCGATTGACTTTGTCCTCCGATAAAGTTGATGATTTTTCTTGGTTATACTGTTTTAGTTTACTTCCCGGTACTTTCGAGAGATGGCGCCACAGGTATCGTAGGCATGGCCTACATCTGCTTACTAGGATAAGGGCATGTGGGATGTGATTTTACAAGCGAAAGGGGATGAATTTGACGAATTTCTTAGGGAGACGGGCGGGCATGGCGTAGGGGTGGTAAGGGGTTATTCGAAAGCCGGGGCAGCCCTATAAATTATCTTGCCGTCAGGAAGATCGTGGGTCGCTCACTGAGATGGTTTTCTGTATGCGAGAGAACGGTCGCATGGACAAGATGACTGGTGGGAGGTTTGCTGGCTTTGTAGGGGAAAGTGGGGATGAGATGGTGTGTTCGAGGGTGGTTGCTGAAGGTGGCTGGATGGTAGCTGGTGAATTTATTCGAGGATTATCGCGCGCCTCCACTCAGCCGCTAGCATTTCTCTCCCCTGACGCCGCTACCGCGGAGCATCCTCCTTCGTATATTAAAATTCGTCGGGGGTTAGCGGGTGCTGATAAAAAAAATTCAAATTTAAAGGGGTTGTCGCGAGTCGCACATTCAATTTGCCGACGATTACCGGACCCGCACGTCTGTCGGATGATCGACGAGCACCCCCTCCCGACCCTTAACCCGACTCACCGGTAGACCCAATTCCCATGAAACGATACGGCCGATTATCAACCCCTTTTTCAAAACCGAACGAGCCGGGAAGCCAACCCTTTTACCTTTCGGGATACTTTGCTCGCTGAAACGCATTACACCCTGTTTCCAATTACCTCCTATAAATTCCAGCAACAATACGGAATAAACCGTAAATGTACTAACCGGGTCACATAGGTACTACCAAATTGATGTGCCATTTATTTTTTTAGAACAAATAACCAACAAAGATAAATTAAAGGACATTGTTATACTAACAGACTGTCTTGTGACAGTTTCTAAATTAAATAAATTTTGCACCATGACCCATGGTGTCAGTCAGTCTAGGCTGCTGCTTTAGGCCGAATATTGTCGATACCCACGAAGTTGATAATTGAAGAAACGTCACGCTGAAAGGGATTAATGCTAATTAACGATTGTCGTCCACGAGACCCTAGCTGCTCCACAATAGACTTTTTAATTGTGCTCTACTACGAGCTTATTGGCGGGCACAGCCAGTGCTACTTATGCGGTCCAATTATAATATCAATTAAAAGTAACGAGGCACTCAAGATTTTTCGATGGAACCCGCTCTGCACCTCGAGTCGCCCCATTTCCGGGGTTCGCTCTACGGACAAGTAGCTAAAAGGGTTAAAAGAGCGAAAGGCAGAGAGAGAGAGAGAGAGAGAGAAAGAGCGGAAGACGAAGAAAGAATGTTCGCAGAATATTTTGAGGACGTGCGTTGGAGTCCCGGAAGTGCGTTGAGAAGTGGTCTAGAAAATAAGAGGAAAGACGGAGGGGGGAGGGGGGTTGACTAGAAAAGTATAAGTAAGTAGGGGCAAGTGAGAACTTGAGGGGTCTCGTTATCCACCCTGTAGGAGGCTCACGTCAGACAAATAGCCTCATTTGTCACGTGCTGACCTCCCCTAGTCACTCCACTAGGTAGGTAGGTTGTACCCACCCTTCATGTTCCTTCTCGACGTCCCAGATTTCAACCCCATCTCTTCCTGGGGACCTGTAAAGCTATAGGTTCGTCGTAAAAGCCAGTTCCTCAGGTGCGCCCTTAGTCAAAGATACAAAATTATAAATATAATATTTTCAAAAGCCAGTGAGCTTTTAAAGTCCACCGGAAACTCTTACCAGAAACTACTAACCACTTTACTCGCTTTTCTCGAAGCAAACCTCTTTTCTGAACTTCGTCCACTTCCAATCCTCCTTACCACCCCTTTCCATCTGGCACTTATCGTCAAACGACTCCCTTTTCACTCGCTACTTTCATCGACAAATATTTCTCTGGAAATCCAAGCAAACTAATACCCCAACGAGAGCGTCGGCCTTAATAGTTTCTGTCGGTCCCTTTGTTTGACCAAAAGTTGTTTACCCATCTGTAGGAATTTTCAATTTAACGCGAACATCCGAACAGCGACCAAAGGTTCGACGAATGATCTCCCGAACCCCCGAGCAATAATTTCTGGAGTAAGTTTTGAAAAAATGTCAAAAAAATTTTAACGGATTTATACTTTTCGTGATAAAAGGTAGCTGATAATATAATAATTTGAGAAATAATATTTTGTGCGTTTCTACGCCGGAAAATGGGCCTCTTTAGGCGTGGCACACTGGCGAGACAGTCAAGGTCGGCGGCTGGAAGTCTAGACGCCCGTTATTGGCGAACGCTCACGCGCAAGATCAACCCCCCATAGCATAGTAGAGAGAAAAGCACTTTTGGCCACGCTTTTCCATGTCAGTTTTCCACGGAAAGACTATCGCGATGGGAGTCTCGCGTTTCGAAGTCGTCCTCGACGAAGAAATTTATCATGGAGGTTCACCGATATCCGGCAAGATCTACCTAGATCTGGATTCATCCCTGAAACTTCGAGGTACAGACACACTATATTATAAATCACCTATCATTCCTCGAACATCGCGAAGCTTCGTGAAAATTCAAACTCCTTAGTTAAATAAACCATAGAGCAACCTGAGCCCATCCAGTATTAAGGGTTTGCACGGATATTTTCAGGAATCGAAATCAGATACAAGGGTGAAGGCAATGTAAGATGGAAGCACGAGGGTAGTGGAGCACACACATGCAAAGCAACGGAAAGTTACTTACGAGAAAGGTCCTATATCTACGGCAGTGAGTTCAAATTTCTCTATATATTTATATCCGTCTGTAGATTGCACCCTGGCGCCATCAACGCCATGATGGTATTAAGGGTGAAGCGCCACTTTGAGCCCTTGAGAAGTGCCTGGCCACCCCTCCAGTCAGCTACCACCGACACACGTATCTACTTATCTACCTACCGAGCTAGACTGTACTGCTCTTCTCAATCCTATGAACTCTGATTGCAGACGGAGAAGACGAGAGTGAAATCCCCGAGGGCAACCACGTCTTCCCGTTTAATTGGAACCTCCCATCGAACATACCGTGCAGCTTCGAGAGCTTCTACGGAAAGATTCGATACTCGATTAAGGTGGTGGTCCACCGCCCATGGAAGTTCGACTACGCGATCAAAGTGCCTTTCACAGTGGCGCCAATTCTTGATCTCAATTCTATACCCCTCGCAAGAGTGAGTCATTTCGATTTACTGCATCCGTCTGATCCTTTTATTCTTCTATATCTTTTATTCTCTTTTTCTATTTTACTTTTGCTCCACCGATCTTTTACTTTATCGAGGCGTTTCCTCGCTCTTTATTTTTTCCATGCAGGAACCCGTGTCCGATGAAGTTTCCAAAGTATTTGGTAGTTCCTCTGAGACATTGACCATGACCGTATTACTTCCGGTCAGAGGTTATGTCCCTGGACAGACAATTCCGGTCCGTGTGAAATTGCAGAATCAGTCGAAAGTCGCCGTTGAGAAGGTTCATATTTTTCTCGAGAAGGTATTGACCACTTGTGGGTTTGACGTATGATACCATCGATCGGATATGTTATTATTAGAATTAAAAATATATTTTTTATTTTAAACGATAGGACATCACTTACCACGCTGGCGAAGATCATATAACCCGCAAGGAAGTGGTAGTGGAGATGAAACTTAACGCAATCGAAGAACACGGTGAGGGATTAATTGGTAAATTTCGTGTTCCTCCATTACCGCCATCTATAATGCCTCACAGTAGTATAATCGAGGTATCATATAAGATAAAGGCGAGTGCACAATAACCTACGCTTATATATTATACAGTATCATGTTAACTAACCAACCAAACGCAACGTTACATAACCTAGTAAACTCACTGAATCAAAATAGTTCACATATCCCATTAATTTAGGTCGAAGCGCAAGTAGAAGGATGGTTCCACAAAAATCTCAAAGTCAAAACAGATATTCTCATTGGCACAATTCCACTATTGAGTTACGAACTTCCAAAAAGATTGTCAAGAAGTTCCAGACACTCGAGTACGGCTGAAACCGTAGAAGACATCGAAGCCGAAGATAGTGTCGACACTAGCGACGCTCATCGGTCACCATCGAAAATATTCTACAGTCATCAAGAAAGCGCGGAATCGCCGGAGGACCACGAGGAACGTGTCAGGAGCTTGGGTCAGTATCCTTAAGAAGTTTCACTTATGTAATCCAGGAGCTCCGTATTTATACACGTCTACAACCGATAATCTTCTACCTTATAGCACGACCGGCTTATCACAGGTGCCCGAACACAAGGGTGGCCAAGATAGTCGAGGAGGAATTAGGAAGACCAAGCGAAAGCGACAGCGACGACGAAATAGCCTCAAGTTTTTACCCTAGATATCCTGTTTACGAATTCTTTGATTCCCTTTTTTTGGAAGATTCAAAGTGAGTTTACCGAACCTTTCGTTAATCTTAGTAAACAATATAGAGTTCGGAAGTCCAAATAGTTACGCAAGATGAGCATACATAGGGTTATTCATGAATATCGTACCAAATGAAGTTAGCCCCATCATTTGATTTATATGGTGGAACCATCTTCACGTGGTAAAAGATTTTTATAATAATCCCATATATAATATTCACGATTATTAAGCCCAAAAACAGCACATGAATACGGTTTTACCATAATAATCAAATGGGCGTGCTAACACCACGTGGTGAGTAGATATATGTGTATATACATACATTGTATATACACTCATATAATACATATGTATATATACATCATATATGCATACCAATGAATGCTTTCATTTTTGAAAACCTGCAAGATGGTGCTTTATCTCTTAATTTTTTGTTTCAAGAGGCTTAAAACTTCTTCCTTTGCCCCTTTGCTCAACTACATATTCATTGAAAAAATTAATAACGCTGATGTAGTTCCTGAAATGTGAGTCACCATAAGTCAAATCTTGCGCATACGTAGACTTACTTATTGAATCTTGAAACCTTATGTCGATGTATCTGCTATTTGATCTCCTCTACATAGAGAAAAGTGAGGTAAGACCGGGTCTCTTAATGACGTAATACTGTTTGACTAATCCCAAAAACATATCATAATTGCCTCACGTGCAACTCATCTTATGGGTACCCCCCATCTAGTCCCATCAGATTCGTCTTTTATCCCCCATCTTTACTTACTTTAAACACAGTCTCGCTGTACTGCCTTAAATGTTCTCATTATACGAATTAATGAGAAATTTAATGAATTAACAATCCTCTTACGAAAGTCATTACTAGCAAAATTTATAAAGCCTTTTTTAGCTCATTAAAGCACACGAACGCTATTGTACGGCTCAGCAAGCACATACTGACTGACACAGGTTATATATAAAAAAATGTTATCTTCAAGTAAATAACAGTTACGTAAATCACAAGTTCATTACCTATTAAATCGCTGAGAGACATTTAAGCCTATATGTAGCTGTTATTTTGGTGTTTCCTGAAATCCGCATCAGAAAATGACAAAAATCCTATTTGAGACAATAAGTACTTAACCAAAAAAAAAAATTCTTCCTTTTCCAGTCACTTGCCTTTTTTTTTGAATCCTTTAACGGGAAACCCTTTTCTTGCTTCGTCTACTCCCTGTTGGATTTTAAACCAACTTGATTGCTATGGCGGAACGGAAGCCGGAAAGTCAGAGTTTCACTGTGGTTAACGAGACTAGGATGACGAAAGGGGCGACTTGGTGGGTTAGGGGTGCGACTGGTAGCAAAGTAAATGGGCGCTATTATTTCGGTATTTCCTGATTCCTTTGCTTCAACTCATTGATCTGCATTGGACCGCAAGTTTTGTCACGGATAAAATCAGGCCGCAGCGGAAAATATTCTCTACTGTAAGAAAAAATAAAGGGTCAGCTTCGTGAAAGGTTGTTGGGCAGAGTAAGGAGGGGGAAGTGTATAATAAAATTAGAAAAGAAAGGAGCAACCCGAGCCGGGGGAGTTGTAGTATTCCGTGGGAATTAATGACTAGGTCGTTAGGTCAACTGGTTATTTTTCTCGTTCCCACTTTCGTCATATTAAATTGCGCATAAAAATTTTCCTTTATTTCAAAAAATTGAAATTTAATGCGCTTCCTCTTTCTTTCTCTGAACATTACATTGAAATTCTGAATGCTATCAAATTTTCCACGTTTCAGCATCAAAGTTCAAACTCGCTGCGCTAATGTTTATCGGGTTTTCATTCCACCCTGCAGCACTTGTATACATATTATAATACCCGGTCACGATTATCGGAATAGTACGGCTATTCGATTTTGCGAAAACGATATTTAATATTAATAATAATAACAAAATCTATTTAATAATCGCATGATCTTCTAAGGTATCTAAACGTTCGAATTCTTTATCGTGTTCCAATCTCGATTCCATCCAATTTTTCCACGCCTTATATAATGTACCTATTATATACATAATCTGTTTTCTCTCATTTTATATATATATATATATAAATATAATATATTGAAATATATATATATATACATAATTATATACACATACTATTAAAGAAAAACTTATATGCCCTTCTACAGCTGTAGCTATTATTCTTCAGTGTTGATATTATGTAATAACCTTTTACCTTACAATTGCAATATACGTAAAAGAAAATTGTTTCTGTATCAAGCACGTATCTTATTTACCTACCAGTGGATACATGACAGTGGTCGGAGAAAGGAAATGAGAAAAAAAATTCAAACAAGTGAAAAATAACGAAAGGGAAGGAAAAACGGCCAATATAAGCAATATGAAGAAAATATGAAAAGTGAGCTAGAGAGGGAGAGAGAGAGAGAGAGTAAAGGTGAGAAGGGGTGAGACTAATGAAGAATAGAGGATCGACCAACAAGCTCCTTATATAATGCATGAGTCTAGACAGAAACCCTTTAAGACAAACGTACGTTAGGAACTAAGTCTAAGCCTTAACTGGAATCCGCAGCTGCAACTTCAGAAGGTAGGTATACTGTAGTAAGATCGTAATTCGTCCAAGAGAGGCTGGAAAACATAGCAGCGTTACCGACAGAATTCATCGACCCGAAGTCGTAATTCTATGAGAAAAGAGTAAAAAAGACAAAGTAGAGAGAGGGGGGGGGGGGGGAGAGAAAGGTAAAAGGAGAGAATACCACTTCTGCCATTTTCCTGCTGGCAATCCTCAAGCCGATTTCTCAGCATTACTTTCCCAAGGCAGAAATGTTTGTAACATTTCCCCAGAGGATCGATTCAATTTACTTGGACTTCGTTGCGTCCACGAGCCCCGTCTTGGCTTTCAAGACTTTTCCTGAGCTTTTACAAACCGCACTAGAATCATCGCCAAAGAGCCATTAGAATTTTACCGAAAAGAGTTTTGCTCACACTTTTGCTTTCACGCGTCCCTGTCTTCTTCTGAGTCTACAGAAATAACGTTCGCTCTCCCAGCCTATTGTCAATAATCGCCAGAATTGAGATCGCTCCTGTCTTTCGCAGACGCGACAAATAAATACCTATCTGTATACTCGACAGAACTCAAACACAGATTATTTACTCAATCTGTTTCGTATGAAATTTCAGTAGAGCCTCGAACAAGTATAATCTTTCTACGAGTACAGAAATTCTATAGAGCCTTACGTGTAACCGTGATGAGATTCTGTGTATTTTTGCGGTGCTCACTCTAATTATAGACTACGAGCGAGTAATTCACATCGATACAGCTGAGTTCGGTGTAACGAGAAGAGAGCTTAATGGTAGGCTGGCATTATAAACAGGGAGCCTTGCAATGCCAAGATAATAGTATCATAAGCTTAGTATTAAAGAGAATTAAAAATTTATATATATATAGATCACCGTCGGCCGGTATCATACGCTAATGAACACATTCAGCGGCGTGATTCATTATTACAATTTATATACGTATCAAAGGAAATCATCTACAAAGTCCTGAAACCCTCCCGGCTTTCCATTAAATTAAAGTAACAATCAATCAAAATTTCTGTAGATTCATCAGCGTCGAATGAAAAAAAAAAAAAACAGGAATATCGATAACGAGTTGTTCATTTACCACGGTGAGGATATTGCCCATAATCGAAATGGCCAAGAGGGACGTACATAAAATGCCATCCGTTTTAATATCTCGGTGGCTCTAAATAAACAGCACGAGAAATAATAGCCGCTCGTACAGAATACAGACGGCTAAGCGAAATTCATACCGGCTCTTAAACTTTATTATCGTCAACGTTAAAACATTCGCGTATTACGTTACGACTCCTGAGATCCGTCGTTGCGTCTTTCTTTTCTCGAATTACGGTTAACGCGAGCGTCGTTCAGGGTAAATGTTTGCCTTAATACGAAAACAGTTTTCTATAGCAGTTTTCTGATTTCCCTCCCTTTTTTTCCACTCTTTGCACCTCTTCCCTCGCTCTTGCCTCATTCACCCCCCGTACTTTTTTCTGACGTTTTATTTTCTCCCATCTCACCATCCTCCGTTTCTTCGTTCGACTAACATCTACCACTTGTCCTGTGTCCACTATTTTTTTTCTCCACTCGCTTCTCTTTCTATTCTTTTGCTACCACCGACCCCCCGCTTCTTCTTCTACAGCCCGTCGGCGCTCCCGCGAAAGTATTAAGCTCGCTACGAAGAACTTCATGAAAGTAAAACACGTCCTCGCCAGGGCGTTATGAAAGCTGCGCATAATATTAACATAACTTTCTGGATGCAAGAAACACATCTGCATGATGGAATGTGTCGAAATGTCGAGGACCCAAATGAGATTGATGGAATCCTTGAGTCGCCATCTAGCGAGAAACCCAGAAACGCTGCCACTACGCCACTTGATTCGTTTGTCAATTTCCAGTTTGTCCTTTGTTTCTCTCTTGTGCTTTTCATTTCTATTCATCATGTTTCTGACGCTACGTCTACTTTACTGGTACCTTTTTTTTTCTCTCTTCCTGGTCCTCCTCGCTCGCTCGCTCGTTCCCTGTTCTCTATTCTCGCGGGAAATATCAATTCAACGAGCTCCCTTTTGTCTTCGTTCAGCTTTGCGGGAACTTTGAGTTTCAACTGTTTCATAATAATGGCTGAAGGAAACAAAAAAAATTTTATTCCGTACTGGGAAGGGGAAATTGCAGTAACCACAAACTTTTAACGCGCTGAACTATCACTGATAACGAAATTATACTCTCTTTTGGATACTTACCTCTCGTTGATTTTACGCTAAATTTTTTCGATTAATCCTTATTTCTCGTCGCCCTTTATTATTTCACGTTATAGTCCCTCTGTTATTTCATTTCTTATGGCCGGACAGTGCGGCTGTGCCAAGTGTTGTTTTCCTGCTTGTCCACCCCAGAAGTTTGTCTATCCATATGATGAGGTGTCCCACGAGATCCAGAACAATGTCCTCTCTATCAGAGTGCCTAAGGATCTAAGACAGATCGAAGGATTTCAAGGGGAAGCATCCGAACGCAACCCAACGTTCGATGTATCGTGTTCCGATGCCTACGGTGAGTATAATATATAAGAAAAGAAAAAAACAAGATATTATTGTTATCGTTATTGTTATTTTTATTATGATCGTTTCAAAAGAATTGTATCGTACCTTCTTCGATTTCTCGAGATAGGAAACGGCGTGAATAATCCACTACGTAATTTCTTATATTTTATCAATAAAAATTGTATTTCCTGGGGAGATAAAAATTCACGAAAATAAATTGCCGGTCTTAAATATGGATATCTCTTAGCGCTTAAGGGTTGGGACTGAAAAAAAAAATCTCGGAGATACTCACCCATAAAGAATTATCGATAACACCATAAATCAAGATCCCCATCCACTGTGCTGTGTCCCGTAACCTTAGAGCGTTTCTTTGCCGACATATCCAGGAAATTCACTAAGCTTCGCTGACCCATTTCTCGTACTCTGGGAATCTTCCAATAACGTGAGTATCTTCGTTTTCAAGGTAAAAAGTGCAAGACCGGCTGCGCCAAGGTGAACGTCATACCGAACAAAGTCCCGCCGGCGAAGAAACCGGAAGAGGAAATGTTCCTGCTGAGAGCAACCAAGCAAATAATGAACACGGACGAGCTAAAAAACAGTCTGGAGATCGAGTTTAAGGCTCCACGAAATTATATCCCGAAACCTGACCCGGGGCCAGCGCCCCCCATCATTCAGATAGCCACTCGCGAGGGCAAAAAGTCTGGAAAGGGCAAGAAGAAGGCAACTAAGAAATAGAGGGTTGGATTCGTGGAATAGTTTTTTGGACCTGCATGAAATGGAATATGAATTCGTTTATGAGAATCACACGGAAGACTTGACTTTTGATACTTTGAAATTTTTAAATAAAATTTGAAAATCCTTCGTCAATATTTTTCAAGCCTTCAGACATCTAACCAATGATGTATGACTTATGGAGTAAATATGACAATCCATTTCATTCACCCTTTGACATTATCAGTTTACGAATCTATTTTACAAACTACGTATATTCCACTTGAGCATTTTTATTATGTATTATTCGACGTATAAAAAATATCATTTTTTCTTCCAATAAACATTTTATGAAGAGACATGAAAAAATGACTACCGATCAGTCATAGCGCGACACCCGGAGGGTAAAAAAGAATAATTTACACGGAGGTGCTGATGATTATTCTTCTTTTTTTTTTTTCAATTCCAGCAAGAAGCTCTAAAGGGAACGTAATAATAATACAGAATACGTACTACGTACGAACGTTGAAATGGAGATACTTTGTCCAAATGTCGGTGGTAGAATGAATTTTTATATTTTTTCTCTCCGCCGTCTCCTCCTGTACCTCGAGCATCCCTCCGGGCCACCAATCATATACTTCGACTTTCCAACATTTCCCTTACACCGTGCAACCCTTGCCCGCCTATGTCCCAGCCGACGCGCGAACCCATAGAAAAAGATTATAATGTATGCATGGACTGGAAAGTTGGCGCAAGCTCAAACTACGTCCTGGGCCCCGTTTCGCGATTTACGATTCCCATAAAACAAAGTGTGAACCATCTCGTCGAAAGCCGCCGTAACCCTCATAGAGGTATGGGCATAACCACCCACCACGTTCCCAGGGGTAAGTTTTGCAGCTGTATGTTATACTACATCACCCGGCCAGAATTATCTTCTAACGAGTGTCAATTAAACTTTCGTCCAATTGACTCAAGGATTAATCGGTATCGGGATACCGTACTACAGCGCCATCTGTTAGAACTCAGCGGAACCTTGACGAACTAACGCTCTACACGAGTCCCCTCCTATCTGTCCATCTATTTACCCCGGTATTAGGTATACGTATATATTCAGGTATCGTAACAAGAAATGTAACCGAGGTCTCTGGGCCTTAATGGTGAAATATGCGGGACACGCTTTTCGGGGTAATTTTACAAGTGGCGATATCTCATACAAACGAGCCAGTGGTACAACCGAAAATGGAAAGAGGACCTTTGCGCATGCGCAAAGGACTTTACTCACTGAGGGTAGGTGAGAAGAAACGATGGGATTGAGGGGTCAGAGTGATAAAGCGTGCTATTTGTCTGGAAAGGGAGAGAGAGAGAGGGAGAGAGAGACTCCTCGCGGGTCCGAACGAAGCTTTTCTCATCCTCTTTTCCAGCGTATTCTAACCTATACTTTTGAAGGCTACCTCACCTCACCTCGTCCAGAGGCACTTGGTACTCTTGAAGAAGTCAGCGAAACCCGTTCTTCACCCGTCTGAAACATGGCTCTTCTTTCGTTTCCTGGAAAAGAAGAAACCAATCCAACCCATGGAGAAGAGGTACATAAATATATTGTGTCGTAAATATATACGTTAGTAACACTCGTAAAGAACCATAAAGAGTTGGAGTATCCATTTATGTAGGGAAGCGCGAGGACTATATCTCATTGGAAAACGTTATATCGAATTTTGTCCATTGTTTCTGTTTCAGTTGAACGGACCACTAGAATGGCGGATTCGATCAGTACTTGGTATGTTTTAGATCCATTTCGAATGGCTACAAACATTACCAATATATAACGATGAGTATCATCTGTATAAACGTCAATAATAAAAATGTTTATGTATGTGTATATCCTATAGCGAATCGCTCGCTGCGGATTACTCGAACACCAGGCATTCCTCTGTCTATGAGTTGATGGAGAATGGATTTTGGGATGGGTCAATTGGTACGTACATAGACGTAGGTGGTCAAAGTTGGATGTATAGGAGGTGAGTGTTCCTGTGTATAGAAGTATGAAAGTTTCGTTGAGTCCTGTATATTTCAATAAAATTGGAATTTATTGTAGGTTCCATTTCGCAAATATGAACTAGCCAAGACAACAGGATCTCATTGGAATTCCATAAGGGTGCAATGTACGTCGCCCGATACTCATCTGTACCTCCAGTGAAAAGCGAAGCAGAAGTTGACTTCGACCTGCTGGAACTTAGTAAAGAAGCCTTTGTATATGCCAGCTCACGCGAAACTCAATTCCAGTCCTTGCCTTCGGCCTTTGCTCCCCCTCAAGTCTCTCTCGGTCCTGCTTCCAACCCTGAAACCGCCCCCTTTGAGGGTTTGTCGGATTTTTGTGATCTTACGCGGAAAATAAAACAGCCCCCAAAGCCAGCCGTGATCGGAATTCGCCAGAGGGTAACAGCCACCTCTAGTAGACTCTCTAACCCGGGTTATTCGCGTAAAACTACCCTTACCTATACATATTAACCGGACTGTTTCACTCTGGAAAATCCTATTTAACTTTTAACAGTATCCCATACATAGCCAAGGGCTGATGGCTTTGGCAAAAGTTTCTTAAGAATTTTATGTCGATCAGAGACTTTAAGTGTGTTTAATATTTTGCGATTTTACCTAGTTTTCCAGATTTCTCGATAACTTCAACCCTTGCTGAGGGTAATATAATTCTTATCGAATGGATAACTAACTATACTTGGTTCGATTGCATTTTGTTAGTTGGCAGCAGGTCCACCTTTATCGGCATTTGGATTTCAGCATGTTGACAGCAGGGGTTGTTGCATTTCTGGGAAAAAACACACATGAGGTAGTAAAACAAAATGATAAGAGGGTTGGAGTAAGGCTAGCAAAATAGGAGTATAGTACCAACAGACAAACTGTAGTAGAACAGTGGGGTGGCTTAGCAGTCCAAGGCATTTGCATTCGTCGACACTTAGGTCCGAGGGTGGGTGGACTGTCGGCAGAAGGGGTTGCACTGGCATTATGCAAATCTTAATTCGCCTCCCGTTGGAAAACTCATAAAATTACAGAGTTTTTCCGCAATAAAGCGACCAAACTGCAGGAAGGTTTAAGGGTGGGAGTTGTGGATGCTCCTGGATGCTCTTTAAAGGTATAAGATCCACTTCAGGGGATGGTTAAGTAGGGCGGTACGGCGGATTTACAAAAGGACAAGTGCACTGCTGGAATAACGAGACAAACGTTAAGCAAAACGGATGCAGGTCATGATGAGTGGATAATCCAGACTTATTATTGTGCACTAATTAATATCGAGGAGATCAGACTCATTCGAAGCCAAGTAATACTTTGAGCTATCCCTCTAAGGATCAACGTTATTTTGCGATAATTTCACCCTTCGAGCATGGGGGTTTCGTACTTTCTCGGGATGATTTAGGATAATGATATCTTAACTCGCGATATCCTATCGGCGGACATCGATATAAATTTATCGGGCGCCACGCTATAGACACACAATGGCTCGGAAAAATGTGACCTATCCTTATCAGGCTTTATGGCGTAGAGATAGAGGGAATTTGTGGAGCGCACGCTACTTTCGCCTCTATACCTAGAGAATAAAAATGGGTAGAGACAGGGAATTTCGATAAGCCACTACTATAATGCAATCGTTATTACACTGTTCGCTGGTGCGTCCAATTAAAATGACATTTAATTGAGAATTATACCATTTGACGAATTACTTACCAATTAGTATTAGCTTTGACTGAATACGCACACATGCCTGTAATTCTGGCCTCGCCATTTTTATATATAAAATATATGTATATGTATATATAGCGTTTCAGTGGGTAGTCTATTTGTAAGTGTCCACGACGCCCAAGCTCGCGTAACGCCATATTCCATAAGATCTCCAGTCTACCTCGTCAGACAACGGCATTAAATATGAGTACATCACTATGTTTATGTAGAATATGTTCAACTCAGAAGTGACGTTTATTGACACATAAAATACAATGTGCACTTTTGATATAGTATGTCAATATATGGGACAAGAATGAATTACATGTGGAACGTAGAAATACAGTTCTATCCCATAACTATTTTAAGTTTGCTTTAGGTTAAAGTGAGGAACTTACTAAAGACATCGACTGTAGCTCCATCTACCGCGAAGTCAAGTAAACTATTAGTGGATTCAGGGCGTCAAGAATAAATTTCACCGGTAAACGTAAATGGGCTTGTGGACGTAGCGCTATCTGCTGGGATATTCCCGAAGTTTCTCATGCGTCCAACGAGTCATAAAGGTATTACATTTCATTTTTCACTTTTCTATAATCATCGGGGGGTTCTTATCAAATATAGGTTTCAGAACTTACCTGGTGGCACATCTTCTCAGAGGAAGGAGGAACTTACCTGGAATTATCTTCCATAGGTATTGTCCGTATTGCCGTTCGTCGGCGTCTATTAGCTTTGGAGACTTCTTGAACCATTGAAGTATTCCAACTTATTCCTTGGAATTTCTGGGGAACTATCACATCCTTTTCGGTGATATTATCGTATACATCTAGTGTGTTTATTCACTCTCTAGGCGTTGACAGCGTCATAGTTGCCAATGGCCATAGGGAACCAGACTTTCCGTATTCTTTTCTGAATTGAACGTTTACGGAAAAGAATAAAAAAAAGGCATACGTGGCTAAACTCAGAATTGAGACGGGCGTGTTACGAAAGTTCACTACGCCTGACCCCGAGGAAGAAACGTTATTCGTCAAGCGAAGTCCCACGGATACTACGGCCGTCACCCCCCTGGCATTTCCGAAGCAACGTTGGTAGTACTGTTCCCTCATCTCCAGATGGTTTGGTCTCCAGTGACTAAGTGCTCGTAATAGCAAGGGTGTATTAAAGCCGGCCTTCTCTTGTGAAATGCGCTTTTAAAGCTCGGTAAGCTCACCAAACATTTTTACACGGCACGTATACACGATCGGCCATTTTTATTAAATACTTTTGCATGTACGGATGAGACAGAATGCTTCCGATTTATCTACTACTCTTAATACCCAATTGTTCATTTATGAGAATGTACTTCTATTAGAGATTTTCAGGCTGTGCTTTCGGGTCCAAGCATTGTTTCGCGCTGAGACTCACAAAGAAAAAAGTTATGACCGAGTACAAATTAGTGGTAGTGGGTGCTGGTGGTGTTGGCAAGTCCGCACTCACCATACAGCTCATCCAAAACCACTTTGTAGATGAATATGATCCTACAATAGAAGACTCTTATAGAAAACAGGTAATTTTTTTAAAAGTTTTATTAATCTGAAATAAATTAATGTTATCTCAATGTTGGTTGAAATAACAAATATTATTATGAGCTTAATGTTATGCAAGTATTTGTTGTAGTATCCCATGTATAATTTACATTACTTCGTTTGTCATAGGTTGTTATTGATGGAGAGACGTGTCTCTTGGATATTCTTGATACTGCTGGTCAAGAGGAATATAGTGCCATGAGAGATCAGTATATGAGAACAGGAGAAGGATTTCTTTTGGTGTTTGCTGTAAATTCTGCAAAGAGTTTTGAGGTAGTTCATGAATTTTTTCATGATTCATTATCGCATTTTACTTTTTCTGCAAATTCTAGCAAATCTTTAATTTCCTGACACCAATTTCCAATTGTGTTACAGGATATCGGTACATACAGAGAACAGATAAAGAGGGTGAAGGATGCGGAGGAAGTTCCAATGGTCCTGGTGGGAAACAAATGTGATCTACAGCAATCATGGGCTGTTAATATGACACAAGCACGAGAGGTCGCGCGGCAATACGGTGTACCTTTTGTAGAAACATCTGCAAAAACTAGAATGGGAGTAGACGACGCCTTCTATACTTTGGTAAGAGAAGCCACATCTCTTACAAATAAATTAAAGAACTCTTCAAAATTAAGTGTATTTCTAACTTACGCGTCAACGTGTTCACATTACAGGTGCGAGAAATTCGAAAGGATAAAGAACACAGAGGTAAGGAGAAACGGAGGAGACTGCGCGGTGCCAGTTCTGGTCGTAGGAGACATCGGTGTTGTCTCCTCTAAAATTAAATAACGAAACAAAAGGGTGCGTAAAAACGCTAAAAAAAAGTCAAGTCTGAAGGATCAAGAACCCCGAAAAGAAAAAAAGATCGAACTCGTACGTTAATCGTAGAATCAGCAGTGGGATAAATGGCGCGTGAACAAGTGGACGCCGTTATCAGAGTGACAATGACGATGCAACAGAAAGAGAGACGTGTTAGAGTGTAAAAAGTCTTAGGTTACATTTCATCGCACACTTTGCAGCTTAGCACCCTTCCGAATGGCGCATCTCGGAAACGCGAGAACAAAGAGGATTGGAGCCCGGGCGTTTCTATTACTTTTGCCTTTGAAATTTATCTTATTTCTTTCCTTAACTAACCAAAAGGAAGGAAGAGAAAGAACGAGGAGGATGGACTTCGGGTTCCATCTGCAATTGTATAATATTTACTACTATTACTACTACAATTACTCTTATGCCTACACACCGTTCAGATGAAAAATATCTCGTGAACCTCGGACTTTTTTATTCGTAGTATTAAAAAAAAAATGTCCCAGATTAACTGGGACCTCGTGTTTAATTCGTAGGGCGTAGGAAACGTGCCTCGCCCGACGTCGAGCAATGCAAAAAAACTACGATTTGTCAAGTAGATCCTTGTACGTATATCCACGTATATACCATTAACACACACACACACACACACACATGCACATGCACACACACACACACACGCCCATACACATGCACAGAAACATATGTGTAAACGCGCAAATTTTTTCATAATTATTGTATTATCTCGTCCAATTGGAAAATTAGAGAGATGGATACAATAAGACAATCGAGAGAATGCTTGAGAGAACCAGAGAGTATGAAAGTGTTATTGAGTGAAAGTATGCGCGAGAAAATTCGGGGAGAAGTGAAAAAAAGTAAGATTGCAAATAAGAGTGCTCATGGCAATTAAGTTTTCATCAATCCTTACCGAAGTCTTGCCTTATAGCCGATTGGTTCGGCAATGTCAAGTGCAAAGAATCGCATAGTTAAGATCGGAAGTGAAATAGAGCAGGAAGTGAAGGTATATAGAGAAAAGCCTCCATTTATTAAAAAAGATCGGGGCACAATTTGTGTCGTCCGATAAATATTGTTCAGTCGCTAAGTGACCTGTATTTTCATTTTTGTTATCCAGTCGACCAGCACAAAAGAGTGATATTTCAAAAGCAAAAGTTTATTTTTTGATTATACATTATTGTATATACAGGAGATCCTAGGCATTCGATTTCGCTCGATTACTTTCTCTCCTTTGTTCTTCATTTTAAACGTTATTCTTTATCTCGATTAACTCCTTGTCCTCGCGCGCGCCAATTTTTAATAAAATTCCTTTTAGCTAGCCCAATTTTCATAAAATATGTGTATATATACAATACGCATGCGAATAATCGTTGAGTCGAGTCGAAAAGCCAGGACTCGCTGTAGTACAGAGAGAAATACACACTGGACACATATTACACAAAACACATTGAAGTAGACTGTTCACACGATTGTATCACGTGTGCGTTTTACAAGAGAAAAGAAAAAGAAAAGAATAATAAAAATAGGAAGAAGCAGCGTGGCACGGATTCGTGAGGCGATTTTTCTTATTATTCTTTTTTAAATTGTATTTCCTAGGATTTAATCGATCATTAGACGTTCGTGCTGAAGGATGCTACACGATAAGAGATAACTGCGATATACAATTGAGATATGAGTGTAAAGATTAAAAAGAAAAATTTTAAGAAATCGCAATTATTTCTTTGAAATAAACATTGTAAAAGCATGCTTAAGTGCGGCCATTTTGCCATCTCGTGCCGTGAATTTTTAGATAAAATAATTAGAAGCCGCTCGGCTACGTTATCGTGTCTCTTTTTAACTATGAATTTAAGTCGAGATTCTATTCGAAAAATATTGACGAATAATCTCGACCTGGATTTAATACAACGCGCTGTATAAAGAATAAGTTGATTTTAACCTTGTCATATGATGGCGTTTATGATAAATGATGAGGGTGAAAAAAAAAAATACAAAAAGAAAAACAAATTATAACGACACGATTGTAACGATTAATCCGTAAGACATCCCAAAAAATAAAGAAACGTTTATACAATACAACTTTTCAAACCACTTATATATTGTCATTGTGTATTCTTTAAGATTTCTCATAAGAACTTTCATCGTACATACCTACTGAACATTAGTTACGCAGTCACACAAGACAGGATTTTTTTATTTTGATTTGTATTTATTTTGGAGCACCTAAGTGGATATAAAATTGTCATACGCCCATATGATTCTGTATATAGCTATATCACTGTCACATTACAGTCGCTATACGTATATAAACTATCTTCTAATTACATATGAAATAGTAAATGTAGGCTTGTGTCTCTGAGTAAGTGTCTTCATCGTATCTCTTCTTAAACTGTGTGTTTGTGGTTCTGTATATCATAAGTGTGCGCTCTCAATTTCTTTTTCTTCATCTATGTCACTGTGTGTATTGTGTTGCATGTTAGGTGTAATGAGTTTTATGTATATAGGTATACAATAGTATATATGGCACGTCAGTCTGTTACGTTTAATTACTTAAATCGCTTAGTCGTGATGTTCATCGTTAAATACTACTGTACGTTATTTATCCTCGTTAACTCTTATTAACTGCATTTTTGTCGTGTTTGGCATTTCTCATCGCTGAAAACGCTTCAGCACTACCGTATCATCTCCATGTATTTCTGCTTGTGTTTGCTTAGCATTTCCGTCACAGTCACCAGTTGCTTTATCGTTGGCTGAAATAGGAAAAATTCATGAATGATAGATTTATGGATGAAGTATTATGAATTATTCACTATTCATTTTGCCTTTGGGCTTACCTGGGTCTTTGACAGAACCTGAAGTTCCTTCAAATGAGAGACACAAATGTGATGCAACGTTGCCAAGTCTCTTGCTGTGTCTGAGACGCATGTACTTTTACCTCTGGAATCTGTACCTTCAGATTCTGGCTTCTCAGTAACATTCTAAAAGATATGAATGACAATGATACTTTTGTGAAAATCATAATGTATTACAGATCAAGGAATCTGAAGAAACTTACAGATAATTGATCCAGGAATACCACCATTCTTTCCTTGTTCTTGAGTATAAATGGGTTCACCACTTCCATGTAAGGTTCCTTACCGCCAAACTCTACCAAGTTTGCGAGATTTTGCAAACACTTGGCTACCATCACCAGAGACCTGAAAATCGAAAAAAAAATATTGTACTGGATCTCCAAGAGTCATTGGGTTTCATGTGGTATTGTCTGGAACATCGTTAGACCCTACTAGACCTACCGTACCTTGCGGCTGCAGGAGGTGGTGGCTCTGCTATGAGATTGAAGGACCGTGGATTCAATATGGCAGGACAGAGTAGACGTAAAAATATGAAACCACTGACTACCCTCGTCCTAACTAATCTTTCGTGAGGCCATTTTGCGACTACGGCTCTTTGCAAACAGCCGCAGATATAACGAAGCGTCTTCGGACAGGCGTCCGGACTCGTAAAGATACTTAGAGTCACTTCATCCAGTACCTTAGTGATCAACAATGAGTTTCATCATATTCAAATAATAGTTTAAATGAGTTATTGTGAAAATTATTACTTGTAAGAGAAATTCCGCATTGCTGCAAGCATCTTCCGGCGAATCCATTTTTGTCGGATTTAATTCACAGCTCTGTTTACTCTCAATCAATTTGACTATCGTGTCACGCAGTGCAGCCTTTAAAAATGAGGTACACACAGATTTCATGTAGAGGTCCATTAACGTTGTGGTAAGACTTGCAGCCCTGAACAATGTGGGCGTTTCATCTTCTTTATCGACCTGCAGAAACGTAATTTTATTGAGTAAAATGAAAGTTCTCAATAATTCATAAGAAAATTTACCTCAGCCTGATTGAGCGATCGTAGAAGATCGGCTTCTTTCCTTTCGTGCCTTGAACAAATAATTATCAAATAATAAAAGATCCTATTTTTGTATCGTTATTCACTTAATACTCTATTTTTATAAAAATACCTAAATATTCGAAGGAGGCTATTGGCCAGTGGTACTCTGTCTAAATGGCAAACATCAGCCAGGGCTCTAACGACGTGCAATTCGGGGTCCAGGAGTAATTGTTGCAAAGGACTGTATTCTTCTGGAGGCATTGCTAAGTCATGCCTGTATCTGTAAGTTTATAATAGGTACTATAGAGTTATAACAATATATATAATTTTTCTTAGCTTCTTTTTCTTATTTATAAAAAATGTATACCTTAAACGCAAACGTAACGCTCCCCATTCCCCGATTGGTGTGACACCGGAAAGAGGGTACCATTCATCCATTTCCTCACCATTAGATAAGTTCGCCAATTCCACAGTGACTTCCGCTACCTCAGTATCCTTACTGCGTTTCCCTTTGTTATACAGAGTCAACGTGAACGACATAACGTCCGGGGGTACATCTCTAAAATTAAAATTGAATTTTTCAAAATTATCCTAAAAAATTTTTCGCGTATTCCAATCAAGCGAACGTACTCCAAAATGAATTCCTCGTCCCAAAGTGGATGCAGGCCGGTTTTGACTTTTGTGCGTGCTACCTTAACGTTATTTAGTGCTACTATTATAAATGGATTCGGCACTAGTTTATAGGGCAGTCTGTGAGCATCGAGAATGTGCAGGTGTAATGAACGTAGCTCCCGTAGCCGGGCCACCTTGGGTGCCCTGGTGAGCTGTGAAACGCAGAGCGGCTTCAATGCGTTTATCCAGTCGAGGGAGTTCTCCGAATTTGGAGCAGCTAAGTAAGTTATAGTAGCCAGGCATGGCAGGGCGCGTTCGACCAGTTGAAAACAATGTGGTCTATCGAAAACGCTTTCGTGAACCTAAAACATCAGGGTAATCTTAACAATCTGCTTCCCCTAAAAATACATTAATGAACTTCTTGAGTACCTGGTACAAGTAGGCACAGCTTAGGTCTATAAGACCCTTAGGCTTGGTTCTTTTAGGATTGTCGTATAAATACAGGTGCGTATCGGTAGCGTCCACGAGGAGGACGAAGTACAGCGCCTTCCATTTTTTATTCTTTTCTGATTTCTTCTCGAGATAACCTTGCATCTTTATACCCTTGTTCTTTTTTGCACCAGATTGCTCCCGACACTCTCTTAGCGTCGCGTAAATCTTCTCTGCATGCTGAACTTCTTTATTTACTCTGACACTTCCATCAGGCTCAGTGACCATCGCCTGGACCAGGGTGTGTCCTTCCACTATTTGCTCCTTCCGATATCTATTAATAACTGCATCGAGACATTCAAACGTTCTGCCACCCATCAGGTATCGGACTCCCTTCTTTTCTATACGAAATCTTTGAATTTGATTATTTATATGAAAAAACAGCGAATAATCGCCTGGGCTATTGTCCGAGGGTCTGACCTACAAGGTAAAAAATACTCTTATGTAAATCGTACTCTGAAATTTAACATTATATTTTACTTTAAGTTACTCACTAGAAAACTTCCAGGACCAGCTTTTACAAGCATATCAACAGCCTCACTCTTAGTCACGTTTGGATGAAACCAGGAGAAGACTGTGTTCGGATCAATGGAGTCGTCGAGATCCTCGACTAACTCTCGGAAGATTAGACCCTGCTCGCCGGTCCTGTGCGCGGTTACCCAGAGCCAACCATCGCCCATGTCGTTGTGTACGAAAAAGATATCGCCCTTTTGGAAACTTAGTTCGTCCGTATCCGGCATTTTGGTATATGGTAATATGGCCACAATTCGTTTTTTGTCATTGACTGGTTCTGGTGGAGGTGTAGGGTGCATGAGACGTTCCCGTTTCAAAAGATCAGAACAATGCGTATAATAGGCAACCAAATCAGATAGGCTGTTGAACTGGCGGCCACCTGTGACATAATCCCAATAACAAGAATAATCGCTGACGTATATCTTAATATGAATCTCAGACTACTTACCAATATAGTAGTCACCACAAACGGCAGTAATTCGAAAATGATTTATTCCAGTTCTTCCCAGGTAAGACAAAACATAACTCCCTGGTTTTCTGTCACTTTCACGCACTAAATAAGTTCCCATTTTACTGGCATCCCATAGTCTTTCTTCTGCAGTGAATCTATCCAAACGTCCATGGTACCACCTTTAAAGAAATATACATTTTCAAACCCCCAAGAAATTTGGTTTTAGTTTGGTATATCCATGTTACTATTATTCTTATTATAATTAACAGAGATTGAATTTACAAATTTTCTGGCGGAGCTGCTAAGAGCGTTGCATTTGCACTATCTGGTTCCTCAGTGTCTTGCGGATCATCTGGTATGTTTTCAAGGAATGGATCAAATTCTTCTACATTTAGGGATTCATTTGGCCCACCATCTTCACTTCCTGTACTGGGAGACCCACCCTTGCTGTTATGTTCCACCTAAAATATTCAAATTATATCTTTACTTATGATATGTAATAATAATCATACAACAGAAAATTAAAATAATTTTTATAAATATTAATGATATCATAGAATTGGCTAAGATATTTTTCGAAGTTACAAAAGGTATATGTATATTGTTGATATACATGGTTTGGAGCATAGTGAAATACAAAAGCATTGACACTTGCCTTGTAGTACTTGACACAAAGAAAACAAACATTTTTTAAACGTATAATTTGGATATTTATGTATAAAAAATATTTTAAAACCTCAAAGATTGCATGACGAGTTGTGGAGGGATAATTGTGTATAAAAAAAATATACAAATAACGTAGAATTTATAAAATACCTTGGCACTGTTCGACACGCTTGGGCCTCCGCGCACAAATTCTGCCATTTCGGTAGCATACGTCCTTTTTAAAAACTTGAAAAAATTAAGCTAACGGCATTCGCTCGATTATTCAATATTCTCGTATTTTAGCTTATTTACAAACGATGAGGTTTATTGATGGAAAATGTATTGACGTTTCCCGACAGCCATTTTAGTCACTGCACACGCCGACCACGGACCTATGCTTCAGACGAGAACGTTAGCCCTGAAGTTCCAGCCGTTTAGATGGTCGATGAATGGCTGGACATTTGTGAAACGACCGATAAAGAAGCTACTACACTATTTGCCTATTGAATCATCCATATCTGGAATCTGTTCGCCCTTTGGAAAGTGGCCCTTTAATTTTGATCCCTAGTATCCCTAGGAATGTTAAAAAAGTGTATATGTGTTTTGTATCGTGATAATACCTACATGCAACCCAACATACAAGAGAAATGCGATAATCTTTTTCTTTGAATAGATACTGATGATGATTTTTGCTTCTATTTATTTGTCTTTGTCAATTGAAATTCAAAATTTTCTTCCCATAATGTTGATGCTATAAATTCTTATTACAGGCGTGCTTCAAATGGTCTTAATTCTCTTTTGACAGATATGAGTAGGGAGATGCACAACGCTACGATTTTAAGCGATACCAAAATCATGGCGCTAAATCGTAGCGGCGAGTCTGGAAGTAGAATTTTGTGATCATCGCCCTCCGTCGACAATGCGAATTCCGTCGTAGCCGAGCGAAACGTGAATACGAACCTCCAGCTTGGCGGGCAGAGGTTCTCCGCTACCTCTCCGCCAGTTCTCAAAGCAACCCTTAGAACGAGACCAGGAACTACAGAACTTCTCTAGAACTATTGAGAAAGCCTATTATTGAAACATTTTTGAGAAATTTTTAAGAAAGTGCTTAATTTTTTTAAAATGTTTCATCAATAGACAAAAAGAAATAAGAAGAAGAAGGAATAAGAGAAAAAGAAAAAAATTCGTTGCACAGAAATATTAAAAATTCGAAAAATTGAATAACGCTTTCCAAATACTACTAAAAATTATTGGATCTTGATTTATTTTCACAATTTATTCATAAACATAAAATTGAGGCTAAATCGAAACCTCGCAGAATATACGGAGTAGATAAAAATTGAATTGAAATTGTAGAATATCGAAAATGAATTACGTTCAAATTGAAATATTAATAAATTAGGTGTTTCGAACATTAAAATAATTAATTAAATCAATAAAGTAACATATTAACACTTAGAAATCGGAAATTTTGAGCAAGCATATTTAGAAGTACTGGAGGTTGCCCAAAATCCGTCGCGCAGGGCTCGGTTAGTGGGAGCAGCCGGAGAGTGGGGGGAGCGCTTGAGGCAGCGCCGGACTCCCAGCGCTCATTCTTCCTCGAGCCGGTCTCCTATACTGGTCTCTTGGAATCAACCTCTCTTATTAATTTCCAACCTTTCTCTCTTTCTATACTTAGTTCCTCTTTACTTAATTATTTCTTTATCTTTCGTTCTTTACTTTCTTATTTATCTATTTCCTTATTTAATCTCTGTCTTTGTACCCTCTATTCTTTACTTTTCTACTTCTTTATTTCAATCTCTGTCTTCTCGTTTCACTCTATTCTCTCTCCCTTTCCATTGTGCTTGTCTCGCTTGTTCTATTCCTTTGGTCGGGTCGAGCATATTCATTCGAGTAGTCATA
>JASANN010000633.1:0-41028 GCA_031762395.1 Calameuta pygmaea | reverse complement strand
GAAGAAATAAGTATAGAAA
Organism: Calameuta pygmaea; assembly: GCA_031762395.1. Classification (NCBI taxonomy): domain Eukaryota; kingdom Metazoa; phylum Arthropoda; class Insecta; order Hymenoptera; family Cephidae; genus Calameuta; species Calameuta pygmaea. The sequence goes on along the minus strand of JASANN010000633.1, from coordinate 41,009 downwards.
GAGAGGAAGGTTGGAAATCAATAAGAGGGGTTGATTCCAAGAGACCAGTATAGGAGACTGGCTCGATGAAGAATGAGCGCTACAAGTCCGGGCGCTGCCTCAAGCGCTCCCCCCACTCGTCGACTGCTCCCACTAACCGAGGCCTGCGCGACGGATTTGCGCGTACACAATTTTAGGCAACTTCCAGTACTTCTAAATATGCTTGCTCAAACATTTCCGATTTCTAAATGTTAATATTTTACTTTATTGATTTAATTAATTAGTTTAATGTTCGAAACACCTAATTTATTAATATTTCAATTTGATCGTAATTTATTTTCGGTATTCTACAATTTCAAGTCAAGTTTTATCTACTCCACATATTTTGCGAGGTTCGGATTTAGCCTCGATTTAATATTTTTAATAAATTGTGAAAGTAAATCAAGATCCAATAATTTTTAGTAGTATTTGGAAAGCTTTATTCAATTTCTCGAATTTTCAATATTTCTGTGCAACTAATTTTTATCTTTTTCTCTTATTCCTTCTTCTTCTTATTTCTTTTTGTCTGTTGATGAAACATTTTTCAAAAATTAAGGTCCTACATGGTGTCAAGTTGGTACCGCACTTTCTTAATAATGTCTCAAAAATGTTTCAACAATAGGCTACTTCAATAGTTCGGTAGAAGTTCTGTGGTTCCTGGTGTGGTTCTAAGGGTTGCTTTGGGAACCGGCGGAGAGGTAACGGAGAACCTCTGCCCGACAAGCTACAGGTTCGTGTTCACGTTTCGCTCGGCTACGACGGAATTCGCATTGTAGACGGAGGCGATGATCACAAAATCCTACTTCCAGACTCGCCGCTACGATTTAGCGCCATGATTTTGGTATCGCCTAAATTCGTAGCGTTGTGCATCTCCCTACTTATTTCTGCTTTTGATCACATGGTAGTCGCTCTTTGTTAACACGTGTAGCCAAGAAGAAAGAAAATCCCTAGTAAGAGCTGTCATCAAGAAGCTTACGCATTTAGGGTAAAGTTATCGTATTATAACTCGTAGCTTCAACAAATTCAATAGAATTAGAGAATGGTAAGTCTACTCTTACCGTATTAACTATATAAATATCTTATTGGCTTTCATTAATTATTTTTTTGTGGTTTTCACCATTACCTGTAACCTCTAATTGTGAACAATTTGTTTATGATATTTGCTCAATAATCTTAATTTTTGGGCAGTCAGCCCTCTTCAATTTCCAGAGCTTGCTTACGGTGGTACTATTATTAATATGTACCTGTGCATACATCAGATCTATAGTACCTAGTGTACTGGATAGAAACAAAGTTGGGTACGTACAAAGAATCCTTGAAGTCATAGTGATAAGTATATTTTCTTATTCTGATATGCTTACAGATTTCTTGGAACATTTTGGAAATGTGCAAGAATTGGTGAGAGGAAGAGTCCGTACGTGGCCATTAGCTGCCTATTTATGGCATTCAGCATATTATTTTGGTCATAGAATTATTTATGTGATTGGAAAGAAGAGTGAGAAATGAATGTATGTTTGTATAAATGTTTTTGATATCCTTTATTTGTCAACACGTTACTTTGGCAAAGCTGTATAATTAATCCGATTTGAGCAGATACTCCCTTGGAACCCCGTACTTTTTTTCCGATTTTTTTGTTGGTATATCCACAATATATATTTTTCTATAAACAACAACGTTCTCATTAAATATAGTAATCGTAATATTAATATATTGAGCATCGTTTTTCTCTTCTTGACATAATGTATAGTAGGTCGATACACTTATCTCTTAGATTCCTTCTTATTCCATTATATTCCTCTATAATCCGTAAACGGTGACTAATTATGACAGTCTTGCTCAATTAACGATTATTACACATGCAGGGACAATCATTCTCAATTTGGCAACTATCAACTGGATCGAATCACGAGGTTCCTAGCATTATCAAATATTAAATTGTCACTATGATTAAACAAAATAATCTTCTGCCTACATCTATGATATCATTATATGTTCTACCGATATGAATTTAATATGGATATGACGGTGATTAATATCCTTTGAAACATTCTTGTGTCTATTCACCAACTTACGATCTATACTTAAGACTAAATATCTTTTTTGTCCCTTTTTTAATACGCTAATTATTTGTCTGCGTTTGATTATAAATCCATTTGACTGTCTCGGCCATGATCAAATGTCCATTATCCTCTTGTACCTGCCAGTCTGACACACTTTGTCAATACTGACAGTATGGCACTCCTTACATCCAATGAATAAAATAGAAGCAAAATCACAAGGTAAAACACTAATATCTCACCCACCGATCTCGATCCCTCATTATGTAGATTCAACAAGTCGTTGTGTTTAAAGGCGTTATTGTTTCTGGTCAGAGATACTCGAGGATCTACTGTGGTGCTGGTGTAAATATGCTTATGGACAAGCCTTGAGGTACTTTTCTGCATAGCCGGTGTACTCAACTGATAAAATACTTGATTTAACGTGGTGATCTGAGCAACCTTAGGTTTTGTTCTTGGCATGTTTTTCCAATTCGCCGTGGAACGAGTTGGTATGGTTGCCCGCTCTATTTCTATGGAAAATTTACAGATGATTTTAACAAAAATAACAATCTCAATAGGATTTAAAGATATTTACCATAGACTCTCAAGGTGGCTTCAGCTTTTCCCATACTGGAGGAAGCAGAACAAGTGTACTCGTCAAGATCTACTTTCTGCAAACCACGTATCTTCAGCTCTATAGTGGTCTTCCAATCATCTTCACTATGTCGTTGTTCACGAATTTCATACCTGTCCCTGTGTCCAATGAATATCAATTATAGTGAATACTGAATGAATCTACCCTATATCCAAAATGCATATGGATATATCTTTATTTGAGTACCATACCCATTCATGATAACTTGATCTCTTCTGCTCCAAAGATTGATTGTCCGCGGAAAAGCTTCAATCATACATATCAATAAGATATCGGTGTCCAATGGCGAACCCAGAAGTTGATTGGGTACTTTGGCGCTCGGTGGAACTGGAATAAATAATTTTTTATTGTTTCTAATTTATTTAATGTGAAATATTGTAATTCGAGACTCACAATTGACCCTAAGAAAGACTCTCTTACTGACAGCTGGCGGCACCTCGTTCTTGGCGATGCAAAGATACGCGCCCATTTGTCTCCTATCGACTCGAGCAAGCTCGAGTTTCTCGCCAAATGCGCTATCCACTGAAAATCGATTTAGCATGGAATTATATGCACAGTCGTTCAAAATAACCCAGCATATCCCTTTGTACGTCACAGCCATGCACAATGGTACCAATAAGAGGATTAGCTAACGGTAGGTACTAATACATTATATTAAACGGTACCGCTGACCACTAATCCAATGTTTAACTATTAAAAGCTCCTTTGATCGGTTTACCATTCTCATTTATATATTCCCCTTTCCTTCAATTTTTTTAGAAAAGAAATGTCGCATCAAGCAATTAAAAAATAATCTTACCACGCTCAAGCTGCTCGTGCAAACCACGTACAAGTATGTATTTGCTTTTCTCACGACGCCACAAGACGAGCGGTTGCGGTCTTCCGGATGCTTTACAAGAGAGCGTCGCGTTCTCACCCTCGAGAACGGAAACCTCACCCTCCGAAGTGCCGGATGTCAGTATATCGGGAGCGACTATGAGGGGTGAAAGATTTTCAATAAATCCATCGGGCTGAATCGAAGTGTATTTTCGAAATGGAGGTTCTATACATGTAACATATATGAGGTGAGTAATATACTATCCGTATAAATCTGTCAAATCTATCGAAATTGATGTGAGATATGTCCTTCTACCAGGGGATTATTATTATTAATTACCTGAAAACGACAAAGGGGATGCACAAGGATAATACCAGGACTCTTGGTGCATACCATACCCTCGTAAGACAATACATAGACATCAAACAACTTCCCCCCCACCCATGTAGGCAGCATTGAAAATGAACAATTAGGCATACCTAGAACATCCACGCATCCCAGCTGGCTCAACATGGGTTTCGTGTTAACTTGACACATATAACATCCCCGGTCAGCTTCCCTGAGTGATCGAATATGCAGGCGCCATGTTGTGCTTTCCTCGTCCTTTCGCCAGGTTGGATTTTTCGGTTTAATATTCTCCAAAAACACGGCGAACCGAGAGGAATGGGTTACCGTCCTTTGACCCATGGATAGAATGGTTTGATCCTCCGCTCGAAGCCATCCCACCTGGTATCATAAAGCATCTCAAAATTAGCCCCATCAATAATACATTTAAATCGATTCAAAACTAACAACCTCTCAAGGTTCTTCGAAAAAAAATCGTTCCGTCATCTGTAACAGGTATACCAAATAGCAAATAAGGCTTGGATAACGTTAAGGAGACTGAAGGTTTCGAGGGTGAAAACCAGTTTGCTTGTTGGCATCTTGTCAGTTGTGATAGACCGATTTGGGAGGGAAGAGTGCAACTTGAATAATAAAAAAAAACATGGATTGATGGTGATACTATGTTTTCGGTCTGTACGTTATACTATATCGAGGTACATTGTACGAAGAAAATAATTGATTGATCCAATTTAAAGTAAAAAATGGCTAGAAAAGCTTTTCGTTTTAACTGTAGTCCCTGTAAGATACGCTCTTTCTCTCTCTCTCACTCTCTCTTTCCCCGGCGCTAGTGCACTGCCCAGGTAAATCCGCTGCTCCAAAAGGGATGAATGAAAACGTGTGAAGAGTCCGAAATACGTCTAGGAGGAACCCGCAGAGATGAGCCCTCGGCACGAATCATCCCTTTCTAGCAAACCGTCATCCCTTACCCAGCACCAGAGGGGTTTACGAACAGGATGAACGCCCGTGAAAAAAAAAACTCATAACCGAGTAAAAAAAAGACATGAGAAAGAAGATGAAAAAAATGGCAGAGGTCCTCTCTTTATGCGGGCAATTCCGGGCAGCGTAAGTGCTTTTGTTCAACGAATATGATTCTTTCTCCGGAAAGAGTTACGCGAAGAGAAACCACCCTCGAGCCAGACTTTGGTTAAAGAGTGAAATGGCAGACGTGGGTGGTTTTAGACTTCAGTAGTAGTCAGTCAGGTGAGAAAGAGTGGTCGAGATGTATTTCAGTGTGAGGAAGGGAATTCCCCCGATGACTCGGGGCGTAATATTTCGAAAGTCCCTGGACCACGAATCTACGTTAGCACTAAGAGATTGCTCCTCACACCCTTTTCCTGGGATGCGCTCTACCCCATTTCCTCTTTATCCCCATCCCCATCAGCAAAGGCCCCAAACTCCCTTAGCTCTCATCCTACAGATCTTCCTAGTATTCACTCATCCCTCTTCCGTTCCATTGTAATCATGGAAACAATCATTCCCTGCTCTCACTCGCGCCACCGAGCGACTCGCCTTTTCATCCCTATCTCACCAACGGGTGATACGCTTGGGACGACTGTTCCCAACCTCTACCCTCCTCCCACCCACCCCCCTATCACCTACTCTTTCTCACCCCTATCCGAGGGCATCCTTGGCTCTACTACTCAGCCTATATCCTCTGCCTACACCCTCTGTGTTTGTCTCTCTCTCTCTCTCTCTCTCCCCCCTCTCTCCCCCCTTTCCCTCTCTCTCTTGCTCTCTCTCCCTCCCTCTCTCTCAATCCTCAGTAGAACTACCAGACTCTCTGACTCCCTAGCAATCACTGATTTGTCTGAATAAGCCCCAGGCAAGTATATGCTTATGCTTACCCCAGGAGAATCACTGACTCGCTCTCTTCCAAATACTCGCGTTCATCGATGCTTAATAGGAATGAGGGAAGAGCGAATAGCTGAACGAGAATGAAAAAGTAAACGGAGCGAGCTAGAGCGAGTAAGAGAGGATACTTAGGATGCTTTCTATGTCTCTACCGTTCTCACTATCTTTACCCTTAAGCGAGCGCTTATAGGTTTTAAAGAGCAGTGTAGATAGAGCCATTTTTGTTACTTTCTTCTATTCTTCAATTTCTCTTTTTGTTTTTTTTTTATTCAGACGAGATTTTCGCGTTACTTTCTTTGTTCTCAGCAATAGCTTGGTTCAATTTCTTTTCTATTTGTATAAGCTTATATCGCCTGCTTCGTCCACGTGTAACAAATAATATACTTTCATAGCAATAGATAACAATTTTTTTATGTAATTATACAAGTCTCACTTGCCTTATAGTTTCCAAGATTTCTTATAGTGCAGGATAATACAGCCTCACGTCCACTGGCCGCTGTCACGTTGCCGATGGGTCCAGCGAAATTTGGAAAATCTGTAGAATTTATAAGAGAGATAAACAAATAATAATAATAATGCAGCAGACATATAGAAAATTGTACAATTTCGTGAACTGGCGTAAATACGCTGGGCGTAAATATCCGGCAGCTGGTTGCTTGGCGTCGGAAGTAGCAATCTCCCGTGGGGTGTTCCTACGTACCACCCCAATACGAGGATGAGACGGGATAGAGAACGTTAGAGTGAGAGGTAGCTAGGGGATAGGTCGGCCTCGGTATTATGATAAGATATTCACTGACAGAAACACGAAAGGAACGGAATTTTCAGATTTTCCCCCGTGTCTAGAATGTAATATAAGGAAAACACTGGAAAAATAGCTGGAGATATATCTATGTCTCTTTCGCACTAGCGCACGCTGATCTCTCTCCTTCTCTCTCTCTCTCTCTCTTTCTATCTCTCTTCTTCGTTTTGTTCTTCATTTTTCTGTCCCCCTCTACCCCTCACACACACGGCTCTCTCTTGAAACGAGGATCGAGAGAACTTCTACTCGACGTCGGTCCTCTGCCGACGGCGGAACGTTTTATCTATATCTATATCAGTTTTATTTTATGGCAGAAATATTCTCGGGGAAAAATAATTCAATCTCCCACGATCCTATGTGGAAGCCAGAGAAGTGGGAGGAAACTACCACATCGCGCTAACTCCCGTCCCGACCGTGCGGAATTGAGAATATTCCATGGGGTTACGACAACGCCGGAAACGGCTACTACAAAGGAAGTACGGGAGAGGGTAGCGTATACCGAGGAAGTGGTAAACGGTCAGGGTAGAAGGGAGGAGAGGGTTATCTTTCGGATAGCTAACTCTCGTCAAGAGAAAAATACCACTAGGACCTAAATTCTCCTTCCCCAGGCTTCGTCCCGTAAACCCATGATCCATCGGGTAGGCTGCACTTCAGCAAATATTAACCACCGGGAATATATATATATATATATATAGTCATATCCCGATATACATATATGTATATTCGTTTAACCTTCAACTCGGTACATATTTGCTTATACGTCAACCTTTGAATTATCCTGATCAGGATATGGATGCGGTTAGCATACGAATAACCGCTATTCTCTGTACCCTTTTCTGTATGGTGCCACCCTCTCGTTTACATATTTATTACGATAGTATGAGGTAGCGAAAAGATTTTTATCCGGTAACCTAGGTACTGAGCGGGTAGAGCAGTGAGTGGGTGGGTGAAGGGATATACTGGCGGTGCCAGTGGTACTGCTGCTACAGTTTCTGGTATTATCACTGGTATTATACTGGAAGTAATGCTGGTGGTACTGTTAAGGGTTGGTTATAACTGGCAAAGGGTGAATGGAAAGCAGCACTGGTCCTGGAGGGTTGACGGTTTGTTAATAGAGTTTATGCACGTCAGACAACTCGGCTAATAAAGTTTAAGTTAATATTGGGAAAATTTTCGTTTGGACGATAACTCTTAAAATCCCTAGTTAATTAAGCTCTGGTATGTTTGAGCATATCCATCTCGGTTGACTTGGGACCTCGCGAGGCACCACAGGATACAGTTTTGTTTGGAGAAGCGAGGAAGCGTTAAAAAATTTTTAAGTATTTTCATCGGAAATGAGTGGAGACATTGGGATTCAATTGGAATTATCTGCCATTTTTAATGATTAATTATAGGATAAATTTATGGGGGGGAAAAAAACGTAAAATCACTCCTTAAAATATACAATATGATCCTTCAACATTTGCGGGCATTATTTATCAGAAAATGTTGCATACAATTAGCTAACTAACTCGTGTATCCACGTTAGCGCATATGCCCTGTAATATTATTAATTACTAAAACCGCGGCACGAGCTGCAACTTTCTCCTCGATTCGCTCGACATATCGAATAGCGAGTATTAACGCTAGAATGATTAGCGTTGTGTTTGGCGTATTTAGTTATCCTATAAGTGGAAACTGAAATTGGAGTGACTGATGAAAAATCAATTGGCATGTGCATTTATTCTTTTATTTCGACATAAGTAAAGAAAAATTCCGAAAAAAATTAATACTTTCTGTAATTTAAAACAAGACATTTGAAATCTGTCATTTTTATAGAATTGGTTCAATGTTAATATATGAATAGTCAAACCGCTAACAGGTACATGGATAATTATTATTGTTATTGATAAAATTATATCAATCCATGTCGTATCAACTGTTTTCGGTACGATTCCCAACGAGAATATAGATTCCTGGCAAGTTGAGAAAAAATTTAATATATTTCAACGAAGGGGTTAAGTGAGTCTGAAGGAGAACGAGGAGGAATAGGAATCCGTCTGAGAATTTTCTTCATCGGCAAATGTCGCCTAAGAAGGAAAAAGAATAACTGGGAAGAAAAAATATTTTTTTGCCCCCCACTCCTCTCCTTCGAAAATCCGACTATCTTCATAATCGAATAGACGTAGCATGCGTCTGACGTAATAAATAAATTCAAATTGGATTGCGTATTTACGTAAAGGAAATAAGGTCGAAACTGCGAATAGTTTTCTAGTTAAAAAAGTAGGATGTTGGTGTCACTGTCAATGACACAAGTAACACTAACAACCCACGTTTCCGCTATCCGACAAAGGGTGGTCCTCGAAATCGATTCTCGACAAAGTTTTACCGAGCGGACGTGGATAAATGTGCAAGGTGCTACCCGGCAATAATTCCACTTTCCACGGCAGAGCCTCGAAACTTTAATTAATCGAATTCGAATAGTCCGATGGTAGAAATCACGACGTCCACACTATTTCTCTAGGGAATTTTATCTGAGACAGTAGTAATATGCGAAGTTAGCCAGACAGTTGCGTCGCTCATTTTCATCTAACATTTTCATTTCCTGTGTACACACAATCATAAGAAGAGCCGCACGAGTTATAGCATGCGCATAACATTCTTGTTATGTGTATGAGAGAGAAAGGGAAAGAGATGGGGTACTGGTGGTAAGAGAAACAGAAAGAGACATAGCAAATAAAATGATGCACGGGGTACAGAATGAGCAGCAACGCAAAAGCTAAAGCTGAACTCGTAAGTGGCGAAATAAAGTTGGCACTTCTCGTGTCGCTGACAGTTTAATTAATATCTCTCATCCTCAAAGACGCGACAACTTCCCACGGCCATGCCACTTCAACTTACTCAGAGTGTCGCGTTTCGTTCGGCAACGGTTTTTCCTACGTTGAACGCTGTCTTTTTTACGTTTTACCACGATTAGTTTTTCTTTATCTATATTTTCGTCTTATTCTCTCCCTCTCGTTTGCTTTCTCTCTTCTTCTCCATTTGGCGTTGGAATTTTTTTTCTGTCAGCGAGTGTCTTTTTGTCTGCGACTCCTTTTTTTTTCTTTTTTTTTTCCTTCTGTCTACGGCAATACTTACTAGACTAAGGGCAGACAAGGGATACGACTTTTGTGAAATTCCCAAGGACGTTATTCTTTATATCTGCATCCCTTTGATAAAGTTTGCTAGGTTAATCACCACGGCAGGGGTTAGAACGGCATTTTAATTTGCAACAGGTGCGACAGAAGGGACTACTGGGAGGAAACAGAGGGAGAACGAGAGAGAGGCGAAGGTGGAGAGCGTGCGAGAGAACGAGACACGGGAAAATGTCTGATGGGAACGATTAGTTAAAGCCCGGGTGAAACTTGCAAAATTTTCAAACGCTCGTCTTTCAAGCAAACAGTTAGAAAAAAGAAGTTCGCAACTCATTATCTGCGTATTGTGCATCATTATTAGAAATTAAGAAAAAAATTTTCTCCGTGAAGTATCAAATCTTTTTTCTATACGTATGTGCGATATAGCACCTTTATGTACATACAATATCTGTATATTAATGTCGTTCGTATATGCATCTTAATGTTTTTTGATCCCCTTTTCTCTGACAAATTTTTTTCTCTTTTTTTTTTTCTTTTTAATAGGATTCCCTATCTGAAGCCGATTTCAATTCACAAAAACTTGCGCAAGTCGTACACAGTGCGAGAGTACCAGCAATGTTCGGACTACTCGAAAAAGAAGACGGAAAATTGAAGGGTCGCGGTAATCCCAGAGAATTGGCAATTTAAAAATAATTAGATTCCAAGAGAATACGAGAGACGGATGGACCGTTTTCTCGTTGGTAACGGCACATGGAGAATTGAATTTTTTGAGAGATAAGACAAATTTCTAACAGCTTGTCGTATTTCATTCTGGTAACGTATAAAAAATAATAGCCGTATACAGGAATGCGTTTCGAAACTCACTGCCAGTATTCCGAGCATGATTACGTCTCACTCGGTTGCACGCAGACAAACATAAATACAAAGATGCTCGCAGAATTGACAGCGAATTTCTAAACGTACCTGCTGTTCTTTCATATTTTTCATTTTTTAAAAATTTCAAATTTAGAATCATTGCTGCAGCAAATGTAGAGGAACGTATCTCGCATCCGAAAATGCATTGTATGTAACAGGTAACTCGTAATGTACATATCCGGATATGTAATTTTTACAGAATGCAGCTTGAATGACGTACACATGCTAGATCTGATGACAAAAGGATTCCCAGGATAGAGAGGAACCCGGAGAGTTGTAAGCTGTCCTCGCGAGATTGAACTCTGAGAATGGATTCGAGGTCGACAATGGGACCGGAAGCTGCTTCGAAAGCGGAAGCACACAGTTGAAAAGGGGACTGTACTATAGTAGGACCTTACCATTGAAGTGAGTAGCCGACAGTACAGACGAGGTCGAGGACGAATAATTCTCAACCACCTCGGCTACTTCCTGAATCTCTGACAACTCCTCCAATTCCTCCTTGTGCACCACCTCACTCGTTAATGCTACAGTACTGAGATCGCCAATCCACTCTTCCGATAGGAACCAGCATAGTAATAGCCATGCCACCCTCATTCTGGAAGTAATCAGCCTCATTACTACCCTTAGTTACATTGACAATCATTTAACCATCTATTCGAGGTGAATTAATCTTAAATATACTAATAGTTAAAGTTCCCTGTCAATTTGACGCTTTGTTATCGGGCTACTAGACATTACCAATTACCAATGATACATGGTAGGTGGTACCGATAACTCCTAATTTATATTAGTACGATTAAGTTTAATTAAGTAACTTTGGACATTCCGTGATCATCTGAGATAATTTTATAGACGATATATCATTCTAATAGTCTCTATCAGATTTGGCACGGTCTCTGTTATTGGGGAGGACGGAAAAATATTCAACTTTATAAAATTAAGGGTGGAAATAAGGGTGGGTACTCTAAACTGTTTTACTAACACAGATATCCCGGGATTCTCATGGACCACCTGGCAATTGTCGGCTTTGAGGTTTACTCGCGAGATCAATTGAGCCAGTCAGCAATTTGATAGTTTAGTTCACTCCTGGTTGCACGAACGAATTTTATTTAGGGATTGATAAGGATTTTTTAGATAGAGAAACGGATCTGAAGTGTAATCTTACACGCATGGACCTAGAGTCAACGTATAAATTTTCTAATTCAATAAACCGGAAGTCATAGTTAAAGTTGTAATTTACCTTGTGGCAAATTTCTATCATTATAGTTTAATTCGTATAATATGTATGTACGTTTCCATACGTGTATTATCTATGCTTTTATCTTCATTTTACTTCGTGCGTGTCCCTATCTATCTTTATGGTGTATAAATGTATATACATTAGGGATTAATATATATACGTATATAATATGTATTTAATCTTGACGTAATCGTGAAATTTTTCTCGTCTCTCTGATAACTAGAAATCCTCGTGATCCCGACGACAGACGCATCCCCGGGCGTCGAGCCGCGTGTACTGAGGTGTCAGCTTTTGGCGTCGTCGCGACGCAAGAGCGTCCCGACGCCGTTACCTCGACGTACGTCAGAGCGCAGGTCCGTGGCGCTCGGCGATTCTAATGGATAGTCTATATAATATATCCTATTTGTTATGTAGCTTTTCCACGTACATCCTTGACGCTTCTCACGAGTATATAAGCTACTCCGATGTACCAGACATTAGCACGCTAGAGTAGCCAGAAGCAACGTTCCGTCCTGTCACCTTTTCAAAATGAATTTTTATCGCCGCCCGTGGTGCAGTTGAAATGGTCGATTTTTAAAGATGCTTTTCACCCGATAGAAATACAGTCAAAGAATTCGCCTTTACTTAATTTAAAAAAAATTATCATAAGATATACACTATCGGCGCTATCGAAATATTTTTTTTTCGTGGCGAAGTTCTAATTTTCGTGAAGTTCTGTATGCCTATAGGATACGAAAATTTTCCCTTGAGCGATATAAACGCTGGAACAGCATTAGGAGGGGGGTTGAATAATAATCGGGGAATAATAGGAATAACGTGAAATATTCTTATAGTCAGAATTCAATCTAAAGACGATCGATTGGTGCTAAGCCGATTCTTGTTAAATTTGAATAACTCTCGCCCATTCAGTTTTTCACCCCATATCGAACCCTTACCCTTTAGGAATATGCGGATACCGTGCCTTATAAATCTGGGCTAATACTTTTCGCATGAAATTGAGAAGGTGAGAAGCTCTCGCCTACCATTAATCGTGAAGCGCGCTGCATTTATTATGAGTTTTGGAAAATTTACAGTAGCGTAGATCGCGAGTGGACTCGTAGGAGCAATACGGAAATAGCGGATTGCTCTGGGTATACCAATCAGAAATTATAAAATTATAATGCTCTTGTTACAGCGAGAATACGCTGTAGAGAGCGTGGAGGAGGGGATATTGGTAAATAACAGGACGAGGAGGTTCGTCGACATCGAAGGTTTTTCAACATCGTGAAATTCAATTAGCTGAAAAATTCTATTAAATTAACGTGTGTTGCGAGGGGCTGAATTTATTTCGTGTATGGAGCACCCTGTGAATGCGAAACCTATACGTACCCGATTACACGCTCGCCCAATCGGAAATTACGAAATTGCTATACGTCCCTCAAACTCTCTTTTACTAGATACGTCACTTCCTCCATCTCCTCAATGCGAGACGATAAGGTAGGAATCGCATTTCCAAGCGTTAATCATACTGCCGCTCATTGGCCTGACATACCGCGATTGGACTGTTACAACTTGATTTGAAATTCAATGAAAAGAAAAATAACACGACTGGTACGTAGAGATGAATTTTTTTTTTCATATTTTACCCCAAACCAGTTCACTGTATTTATTTATTTGATGATCGTTATACAGATTTCGAAGAAAATTTTCGCGTTTTTTTTATTTTCCGTTTTCTTTCCTTTTTCACTACTTGCGTCACGTATGCTTTTTCACGCTGTATCCTTCTTTCCTTCGATTACTCTTTCTCATATTCGTCGCGTCTCTCAACGTAGCGACAGAGTAGAAGCTTCTTTCAATTCTCTGGAGAGGAAGAAAAGCTGCACGGCCGTCAGAAATTTTTATCCGAAACGGATGACAGACATTCCCTTCTGTAATTCAGTAATTTTTTCTCCAAGCCTCTCCTCGTCCCTCTGTCAATCCGATGACGAAGTTCCTAACAAATTTGAGAAACTCGAAAATATAATTTACTAGAAAAAAAAGTTTTTCAACGATCGATTTCCTGATCTTAACCTTATATGAGAAAATTGTAAGGCTTATCAAACGGCGGATAGTAGTTAGCGTAAAGTATAGTCTCATAACACTTTATACATACTTTTCCTCGGAAACCATGAAATCTTTCATAGTTTGAAACTTACGATAAAACCTATCCCATGAGAATCCCTCGGGTGACTATGAAAATTCCAAAAGGGAGGAGAAACTTTGGATAAATAATAGATAAGAAGTATAGGGAAATTGTAAGGGGTGAATTGCCGCAGGGGGGATAGAGAAATACCAACAAATGCTGTCCAAGGAATTTCACAGTCAATTCCAGGGACGTATCCACTCTGTCAGCTTGCGATATGCGTGCCTATACTAATGCCATCGAATTTTCGTATATTTCATAAAATACGTGACCGCGCGTATTTTCACGGGCTTATCTTCGCCACCACACGCGTCACCCTGCGAGCACACACGTATCCCCTGAAGTTGCGAACTGCATGCCGAAATCGAATATATAATAGAATGGCACGCGAGAAAATGCCATGAGATTTTACGGATGGTTACATCGTTCCCAGCACTTGTACAATGCATGTTCGAGGTTCAAGCCAGAGATAGATTTTTCGTGCGATTTCGATTTAGCCTTTTACGATTAAAAGGTGGATAATTTGAAATATGATTTTTAATTAAAAATATTATTTTCTATCATTTCAGTAAAAATTATACAAAATTCATATAGCCCATTATTATCTGTACGTTTGGATTTTGCTTATTCACCATAGGATTCGTGAGTGCGAGAGAGATTGAGTTATGCAACGTACGGTAGGAGGAGAAAGAGACAGAAATAGTGAGGATACCAAATTAGCATTACTTTGTTATCTTTACATAAAAATGGCATTTTATAAATGAAACTGATTTTTTTTGCAAAAAGAAAACAAAAGATAATTCCGTATTTAAATTTTTCAGTTGCTCCAGTTCATTTCAGTGCTAAATGACAATTTCATGATACCCTTATTAGCCTACCCTACATACGGGCCGAGCTTCATTGTAATCAGAATATCCAAGTGGACTGTGTTTACCTCTTTAGCATAGGGTTAATCACGTTCTTGCCGGTATTTCCAATGGTCAGTCTGGTGGTCAGTGAAATGTACGAAAAAATAGACAAAGCCCAAAAAAATGGCGTATGAGGCAAACGTGCATGGCGAGCAACTTCACAGTTACCTGCGTGAATAGGAAAAATGGTATATCGAGGCGGGATTCATTATCGGTTCGTTGGTCATTGCTCGCGATTGTATTCTTTGATGCCTAGCGAAATTTTCGACGGAATAAACAATAAACAAAAAGAGTCAACGTTACGTGACGACTGTAAAAGCGACGTGGTAAGCCGGATCGAAAGAGAACTCTAGAAACAGGGTACGCGTAGCAGCAACCATACGGAAACAGCGGCAATGGGAATGATGCAGGAAAAAGATAAAGCGAATTGGACAATAGCGGTGAAAAGAGAGAAAGAGAGAGAAAATGAGCGAGAGATAGAAAGAGCATACAATCGAAACAGTATTTATTCAACGAGCTTGCACGCGGTTTCTATGTAAACGGCAAATGCTCGTAGCTAGCGAAAGCTGCGGGAAATTCGAGCCCGGCTGGAACGTAACGCGTAGGCGTTTTCCATTGATCCGTTGATCGTTGGAAAGGCGAAAATTTTCCGACGGAGAAAACTCGCGTAGTCGTTTCTTGTATAGCTCCTTTCATGGAATTAGTATTAGCCTTGTGATACTAGACAGGATACTGGTGAGCGGATTCGTATCGACAGGTAATAGCTCGTAGTAAAGCCAATTTCGTGTACTTGGAATAAGTAGGTAGTGAATAGAGCAATATACCCCTATATATATGTGTGTGTATGTATATATATATATATATATATATTACGATCTCATTCACGTATATTTGACATCATAGAGAACGCGAAGTAGCATACAAGAGTAATAGAGAAATGTATGATAAGAGATATCACGATACTTCACAGGTTCCTTATAATGGCATACCAAACCACTACCCACCGCATTAAGCACGTGTGTCCATACCCGGAAATACATACACCCGTAATTCCAGTGGGATCGATGTTTTTAATCAGGAAGATGTCTGTCCGCATGATAGCTCGTGGCCGGAAGCCTCTTTCCAACCTCTCTATCCTCTCGGGCCTTCTCGATGTATATAGTATGCTAGGTATGCCTATCCAAAGAGCCATCCCTTATACGAAAGATATCCACGGCTATCCCCGGTGGGCATGATTATGAAAAGTAAAAAATAAGAGAAACGATTTCGAGTCCATGGAAGACTAAAGGAGACAAGGGTGGGGCGAGAGAGGGACAGTAGTGGTAGGAGGGTAATAGTGGGAGTAACTAGAATGGAAGTTTCTAAGGTAGAAGATAAAAGATGGACTAAGAGGTAGAAAGGTAGGCAGGGAGGTAGGGATGTCCTGTGGAGGTCCTTCCGCTTATTGCCTAAGGTCTTCCCTCGTGTAGACTCCAGGAATTTATTCTCATTCCACAGCATCCCGTCTCTACATCATCCCAAGTCAAACAGTACTGGCTCGCTGAGAAATATCCTGAAAGGTAAGGATTTCTTCGAAAAGCATCCCTTAGCAAAGTCCTTTTCGTCTCTCGCCAAACTCCCCTTATCCGCTGTCGTAAGATTGTCCTTTTGTCAAAAAGAGATCGCTTATCCTGTTTCTTTTTTTTTTCCGTGAACGTGCTCGCTTGATACTTCCACGTGATCCTTCTTTTGGATCAATCCAAGACTTTTTTTTTTGGAATAACTGATCCAAAACTGAAAGTCAGGTACGTCTTTATTTTTTTTTAACGTTCAAAATAGTCGCTTTGAGTTGAACATTGGTACTTGTATATTCAATTCTATTCTGGTATCCTCATTCTTGTTTTCGATATTGAAGACTCTTGTGACTAAAAAAAAATATAGAGGCAAAGAAAATTGGTGAAATTATATCTGTTTCCTCCCCTAGGAATTCCTTTAATAATATCGTCACCTGATTTAACGACGTTCCAGAAACCCTTTTCCACATTTACATATGCTTCCTCGAAAGGATTTCATTACTCCCACTTGTCCTCGAAAAGGGCACTTTCACGCGGATACAATTTCCTGTAGGGGATGCTTTCGGGATATCCTGTCGAGTACACTCGAATACTTTCTGGATTAGTGCGCGGTAACCCTTATAATTAGTAGCCGACCCTCGCTCGTCGATTACGTTACGAGGAAGTTTATCGCGCTTGACAGTTGACACGTGTGTTGTTAAAACACGTGCCCTCTGACAGATGAAAAAATAGGATTAAATTTTACGAGGGAAACTGAAAATCCTCCTCAATTAATGGCGTTAATTAGTCGTAACTACCAAACTACCCCTAGAGAGATCATCCTCACCGCAAGAGACTTTAAGCCTATTCGAGAAATTCATTCGCACCCTAGAAATGGGTGGCAATTAAATCAGTCGAACGTACAATACAAAAAAATTAACCAAGGATTAGAAGACACTCGTTAATGTCATATCGTCCATTACATCAATACAAATAAGAAACTGACGTAATTGCTAATGGGGCGTCCGTTCCTGCAAGCGTTTTTACGTGCTCCGAAGCACTGTAGGTGCGTTCAAAAATGAACCGAGAGAATTTTCCGTCTCGATCAAATGCATGCAAAAAACATAGAAGCAACGATGCGCTATGCGCTCTCGGCTTATTTACGGACGCACCTACAGTGCACCGGAGCACGTAAAAGCGCTTGCACGAACGGACCTAATATACACCGTGAAAAAAAGGACTATTACCTGGAGCAAAAAGGGAGTATCAATAATACATGAAACAAATAAGCGAATCCCGTAAGCTAAAATAATTCTCTCCAAGATCCTCCCTTCTGGATATGTGACCAGTAAACCCTAGGGAAGTCCTTTCCGCCACCTAATACCCATGGAGCAGGTCGTCCTCCTCATCCCTTTCGAAAATACCAGATGCCTTTCTTCCTGGTGGCAGATTGCGCAAGTAATCGCGTTAGGCGATGTCGCTAATGAGAGGGGTTATCCCAAAAGGGGGTAGTTACCCCCAGTAACTTCTCCGTGTACATATCCACATATACACATACGTGAAAACATAGAAAAGGTCGAGACCTGATTCAAATCCTAGTGAATGGCGCGGCTAAAGGTGTACATCGAAATTTTCCGACCGCCGTTCTACTAGTAGACTTGGGTGCTTCGGCTTAGCAGGTGGGGGAAGTTTGAAGTAATAAGGGTGGTTGGGTTAATGCGGGATGCATAGAGGGTTCGAGTAGGTTTAGCCCGAGTACGCTTCTTGCAAGAATAAGAGAACAGGATCGCTGGGGATGTCCCGGGATTCTGTCCTCTATCGATCTCCGGGTATATAGACACTAACTTGTGCCCTCCACAGGCCGTGCTATGTATCCAGTATATATGTATATATATATATAGCAATTCAGTCAGTGTATGCGTATATACATAGTATAATACGTTTCTATGTAACTAGAGTCACGTGGCTGATTTCGACTTCGTACATAACCTATACAGATTCCTTATGGGCTCTCTGTCTCTCTCTCTCTCTCTCTCTCTCTCTCTCTCTCTCTCACGTTCACTTACCTTTGTTTACTCCCACATATCTCTGTTTTGCTATCTACGATATATACACATATCTAGATATATGTAGAAGTGCTGCTATGTATACATACATTGAATATGTGAATTCGTACACTATTATGCTGTGTTTACATAGACTGCGTAGAGTACGTGTAAACACCAACGTGACGTAAACCTACGATGGTCCTTTCTGCGTTTACAGCTACTATTCACACTATCCCTTAGGTCCTGTTAAACATCCCCTTTTGTATATGTTTCGGATATCTATTTCCTAGAGTCGGACATAGCCACTTCCTGTTGATGTCTTTACGACGAGGATGAATTAATAGGAATTGATTTCCCGTCGTCTGTATTCTGGAACATATTTCCCCTTTGAAAATCCGTATTTCACGAATTTTTGCCTCCGAAGAATCTTATTGACACCGTTCAAGAAAATATACTTTGTATTTCTTCGGGTACAATGCGAAGTTTCATCGACGTGATGGATCACCGATGTCGAATTATTTCTGCTATCTCATTTTTCTTTTATTTTAAAAATATTTCTCTGACGCTGCTTGTTTTTGTTTCATCTCCCGATAAACGTATGGATAAGCTTACCTTCTATTAATGGAGCCGTTCCCCGTGATGGATATTGGATTTTATTTAATATTCTACCATTAAGGGTAGGGGGTCGGCATACCAAAGGGGATCGTATAATTTATATAGTAACATGGTATATCCAGCTGTTGTACTAAGAAAAGGCTTCTGGTCCCGATACCGAGGGTAGCTGTAGGAGAGTCTGTTGAAACGAGCTGAAGATTAAGAAATCCAGTTCAACCCTCACCAGCCCTTCTGTCTAACTATCTGGTACACAGTGTGTAGTCTATACGTATATCAACCCTTAGCGAACCTCCCATGGATTTACTTACGCCTCGCTGCTCGCTGATTCGTTGGAGCAACAGGCAACTTCCTTAAGCCTTTTCGACTGGTAATCTTCTCCTTTGAGAAAATACTTATTTACTTTCTTTCGCCTCTTTTCATCCCAATTTTTTTTTTTTCATTTCAGTCACTCCTTCTCCATCCTTCTCTTTATTTCTCATATTTCCGTTCTTACCCTAAAAAAGAAGAGGGACCATGCGTCTTAGGCCCAGACCAATTCGTAGAACGTGTTTAGACTTAAGACGCTGGGAAACATCGCCGATAGGCACGTGTTCTCCAGAATACACAAGCTAGAGGGACTCACGCTCTCTGTCTCTTTCTCTTAGATTTCATTTTCCACATATGAATTTTCTTATAAGGTCTCCAAGGTAAATACGCATGTGTCCAAAATAGTGAAAAACAGAAGCCGAAGGGAAACGGTAGAGATAAAAAAGATGATAATGAAAATAAAAAGAAAAAATAAAGCCGCCTAGAAAACGTAAGGTAAAAGAAGAGGAAGTCTCTCGATAATACTTTGCCGTGAGCTCGGAAGGAGTTCTTGTCGTGTAAAGTACCGAAACTTTCCGAGCTACGTTCCTCCGTTTTATCCTACCTTTTTTGCCGTCTGCTTCTATTTTTTTTTGTTTTCATCGATTTTTCTAGCCTAAGAAGTTGCTACTATTGAAGACAGTAACGATAGATAAGTACGTACGTATTTACTGGGTGCTCGAAACAAAGATATAGTTAAAGGAACGAACAGAAGAGCGACAGGAAGGAATAAGAAGATTGTAGAGGAATTGGCGCAATGATCGCCAATCTCGAACGAATTAAAAAATACAACCAAACGCTCAAGATATTTCGCCATCGTCGAGAATTCATCGCGAGGGAATAAGTAAATTGGGGGTAACGATCTAAACGGGGGAATCCTGATCGCCCTAAAGCTCCCATTAACCTAATTGCGCAAAAATTGCATTCTCCTCTGTACATAGACCGGCAGAAAATTTAAGGGTGGCTGAGATAAAAGAAATAATAAAAGTGAAAGACGCAGGACGAGGAGAGCCAGGAGGAAGAATCAAGAGGAACGATAAAAAGACGAAACAGGGGCAACCAGGGTAAGTAAAGCTACAGTCCATCTCGTGAAACGTAAGAACCATCCTTTATTGCATCGCGTCGAGCAAAGTCGTCTCGTGGAATATAAACCGAGAATTTTACGCGAATCGACATAAAAATCTTGACTGCTTCGATGCGAAAATTATCGTATATTCGGATGACAAAGATTCCCTGATGTAACAACATCATAGAATATCGTACAATATGGTTCTCGAGTCTTAATACTATTATAACATTGTCAATTAATTAGAATCCTGAATATAAAATCTAGTATGTCTATATATATATATATAAACATGTCGAAGGGCAGTTTCGAGAACATGCGGCACTCACAACGGCAAGCTAATATATTTTTTTCTAAAAAAAAAACTAAACCTTGGAACATGTGGCGTTGGAGTTCTAACCTATTCTAACCTATCGTAGCCATTTCTTAGCTCAACATAATTCCGAGTGTCCAGCACAACATTTTTTTTGGAAAATTCGGTGTGAGTGCCGCCAAAAGGCCCTGGACGTATACGTTGTATATAGGAGTTTGCCAGAACCACCCTGGAAAATATCAAATGTACTGGAAACTGCCAATACCCAAGAAAAAAAGTCCTGGAAACTGCCTACTAACATATTTGTATGTATATATAGTATATATACATAGCAAAAAAATATCATCCTCCAAATTCCTGGTGAACGCGTACAATGCTTTTCCTTTATCCTTCCTTACAATCCTAGTTCTCGTTTACTCCAGTTTCTGTTTTTCTTTCTTTATTGCATTTTTTCGTTTCTACCTCTCCCTCTCTCGAAGTCTGGAGCCATTCCAAGGAAGTTGTTGTTACCAAAAGTAATCCTTATACACCGGCATACTGTTGCACTACCTTTGACCATTCCTTCGGGAAGCTTCTTTGAATGTGGGAAAGAACCTTTTTAATTTGTCTTGTTTCCTCAGGACTACACTGCGGGCAGGAACCTCGTAGTACCAGTGGAGCCAGACCTGCGAGTGAAAAAAGAGCAGATTGGAGAAAGATAAAATTATTAAATTCCCTAAAATCCGGTTTGGGCTCTGGAATTTTTAAGAGAACAGTCAGCCAGGTATCTTGGAAAAGGGTGTGAGTGACGCGTTGGTGGATGCTGCGCATGACAAAGATCAGACTACTGGACGTAGATACAAGGCAACTGTTTGACAAAGACATATAGGAAGTGGAAAAATGTACTTTTCAAACGGCGACCAACAGGATCGCACGGTGCTTCTCCCAAGGCACACTTAAGCTGTCTTCTCAAGTATCGCTCGTCGCTCAGTGCCACATTAAGCTGTTCGTCGGAAACGCGTGGTTTTCTTGGCTCGTCTGCCTTTTGTCCTGCCACGGTATAAACTATCAGACACAGGAGGGCGATCTGAAACAGAATAAATTTTCCGTATTTTATATGCAAGAAAAAGGTAAAAATATAGGGAGAGAAATAACGCAGAAAAAGGGGACTACAGTATGTTCATACATATGTATGAATGATATTCCAGGACCGTTGAACCGTCATGGTTCATTTGAGATTTTGTTTCTTTTTACCTTCTTTCTGATGAGGGTTCGTAGATAAATACAGCGAAATAAGGAATTTTTATTTACAAGAAAAAAAAAAGATTGCCGTAAAGAGCGATTTGACTGAACCAGGCTTCAGATTTCGTCCGTGACATGTGCTGGTGGTACGAGGAGACAAATAAAAATATAATAGGATATTTCAGGACCGTCGAACACTCGTGTTTCATTTACGACTTTTCTTACTTTTCTTCTGATGAGGGTTCGTACATAAGTACAGCAAAATAAGGTATTTCTTCACGAATAAGAAAAGAAAACCTACCGCGGAAACGTTTCGACTGCAGCAGGTTTCAGGCGACACGTGCTGGTGGTAAAAGAAATCCAAATAAAAATAATGGTTTATTGGCTATCAAGTTAATTCCCAGGGTTTGGTATGTCGTGTAGCTTTTCACAAGCGGGTACTGTCGGTTACGTTCACATTGACGAAAGCCACACGCGACTACGCGGTGTAAAGCCCCAGCTCGGATAGTTTTCATTGCTGCTACAGTCGGCTGACGTAATTTATAATGGAGCTATTGTGGCGCTGTAAGGCCATGCAAAAATGAACCCGAGAGACCCGGCTTGTGACTTTAATGCGCGTTTAGAACTGGATGGACTTCTTTGATGCCTTTTTTTTCAAAAGATAATCAAGTACGATATTTATTATAAAAAATAAAGAAAGAGATGGATATGGTCCGACGGAAAGAAAAAAATATATTAAATTCACGACGGACAACCCAATAACGGTAATCGGGTCAATGGCGAAACATTATTCGGTTACAGAATAGAATTTTCTCAGCAGAAACTTCTTGAGTTCTTTGCCAAATAGAATTTAATGGCGTATATCGAATTTTCATCCTTGCCCAAGTCCCCGTGAGTAAAGTACCAATAAAGGTAATGAAGTACCAAATAAAATAGATATTATAGTCCAAGAAGGAGGTACACAGTTATAGTTAATTATGAGTCCGATACGGGTGTCCTGTTAAATGTGTCATGAAAAAGATCACTCGATTCCCTATAAAGAAGTTTTGAAGAAACAAGACAATATTTTTTTTTTTCAACTGTATCAACTACTAATTTTTACTTTATGTAATGCGTTTATAATTTATATCATTTGACGAGCCTCATTCATCGAGTTACCCAAAGCCGCAGTATAATGTTATTTCAATAGCATCATTTACCTAGTCTCTATACCGTCGTTCATTCATACCCGTAATAGCTTGTTTTCACCGCAGCGATACTCTTACTTTGATTCTATATATAAGGTTAAAGGGCTATTCATACTTTTTTTGTAAAATATTTCTCAAAATGCACGCAATAGAAGATACGAAAATTTACCAGCACTTGTTGCATGTCACTCACCTTGATTAGAGTCATGGTGAAAGTTATGTATCAGCTGGCCGTAACAAAGAATGCAATGCAATTTCCAATTAAGCAATTCTTTTCTTTTTTATCCTTGATCCCAATTTATATTGATGATTCCAGAAGATAAATATATATCTTTGTACGTATTTCTTGGATCTTTTTTTTTTTTTTTTCTTCAATAGATCTCACACCAAGTATATCTTCTATATTTTTCCCAAGTGTTCTACTGATTTTATTTTTCTTCTTATCTTCTACAGAAGTTCAGAGACGTTCCTTGCGGCGTGAAATCTGCCAACGCACTGACTGGAGTGACTCCCACGGCTTTACGTCCCTTCCTTTGCTCGACAGTGAATACGAAAGTGAGTCTACAGTCGACATAATTTATAGAGACCGTCGTACCACGATACTATACACATCTACTGGCAAAGACACTGTAGCATACTTACAGACCTACGAGGAGTATGCGCCTTGTATCCTTTTCTTTTCTCTTCACTCGAATAAACTTTTCTTTATCTCGCTTTCCTGCCTGTTCCAGGTATCAGCAGGTAGTTGGGCGATTCTTCGAACTCTGTGAGAGTTTTTTGTTTGATGATTGCTATGTTAAGATTTAGAAGATACAATGGAGAAAGATGCTGGATACTAAAAGGAAATGGGAAAATACCAATAGACTGGCAAGTTGCCACTTTGCTGATTCCACAGTATTCTCACGATCTTCAGGTGTGACAAATAATTTTTAATGCCGGAAAGCAACGGAAACGTAGATTTCCCCTTTGCGTAAATGAAGCGTAGTTCCTTTTAAGATAGGACAGAACTTTTATTGGGACTGTGTCTTTGATATTTATCAAAACAGATATCCAGAATAGGTCATACTTTGGAAACTACTGCAACGTAAATTAAGATCCTCTTATTGAACGGAGTGGAAATAAATATTAGAAAAGATATACTAATTATTTGCAGCAGCTTGTAAATGTTTTACCAGAACTTTCTCGCTTTTCTTTTTTTTTTTCCTTACGCTTAATTGGCACATTTCATTAATACTCGTTTTATTTACATCCGGTATTCGCGATGACGTAGAGTACAGCTTCCGTCACCACGGAAATAAGGTGAAAGTTCACGCAATCTCATCCAAGAGAAAGCAAGAAAGTGCAGGAATCCACATGGTGTGAAAGAACCTACGACGCCGTGTCAAACGGTAAAAAAGACTGATAAGAATGATAATAGATTATTTCCTATGGTTAACTCTGTATCACAATCGTACCTATATACGACAGAATTTATCCATCTACCAACATAACTATGTGTATAAACGGTGTAAGGCGGCAACTCATCTTCCAAAGTCTTTTATTCGCTCGAACGATCATTATTTTCAGTTCTGTGAGCAGTAGCGCTTAATCGAGTGTCTCGAAATCTCTTTGTGTCGTAGCCAATCGCCGATTAACGTATCCTTTCGATTAAATTGCACGTAGCGTCCTGTGGTAAGGAGGGGCCTAAAAGAGAGGGGCCAAAATCAGAGGCTCGAAAGGAGAACATCCGTGAAGGCACGATACAAGTTAAATGGCAAACTATGATATGACATGTGAAAGATCATTGTGAAATATTGTTCGATCCACGAAAATAGGTCCCGAACTTAGCCAAAAAATATATATATATATATTGAAAAAGCTGTGAAAAAGTAACGAGAGCAACGTTAGAATCATGGGATCATGTGTAAAACTGTTTTTTTTTTCGCAACAAGTCCTTCGCGAAGTCACGTACATAAGGCATGATCCATCGGATTACCTTATCTATCTCTCTTGTTCCATTTGTCAGCATTGGTACCTACCTCCTTTAACACCCCTACCAGAATGCTCCTTGTAATTTGTGCAAATCGCTAGTTTCTTATTCGAAACACGCGTGTGTACACACGCGTAGTGGTCTGGTTGTAACAGTAGATAGAACATACAGCGATGGTAGTAGAGGTTGCGGTACGTTCGAGAAGGAAAACTTCCAATTGATTCCTTGAAAATATATTGTTTTGTTGTTTCACTGGCATTACAATGTTTGCCAAATCCATTTCGGAGACGACGCGCGTTCGAATTGCCACATCGTGTGTCCCATCTTACCTCCTTTTTATTTCCTTTTTGTTTGACTCTTATTGTGCATCTTTCGCCCCTTTTTCTGTATTTTCTTACAAAACTGTTCCACATATATCATATCACGTACCTTCATTCGCAAGACCTATATTCACGGTTAACGATTTTTCCGCAGTAGCAATCCGCCCTATCGTACGGTATATGGATTGGTGACAGTTCGAAATAACATGGGTCCTAAGTGGCTTTTCCTGTTTCTCAATTGGGACTTTACAATAGTTAATTTAGGTACTCCTCGACAATTATTTAACTTTCGAAACATTCATTGGTGCTGTGTATTATTAGGAAGGAATCTACATTACTTACTGCCTTACACAGTTTGGTATTAATTTTGTGGTTGTAGTTGTGAAAACTAATCATAGATGGCGACACCATACGGTTGTAAGTCGAGGGCGCTGTTCGTATGCACTTAACATTAAAAACAAATCGATTTACAATAAAGTATTGTTCTTATACTTCAGAAGGAAGTAGTTCTGCGTATAGATCCGTAACGTGGTACTGAACGTTGTTAAATCCTGTTGCTTTATTATTCAGTACTATTTAATCATTTTTTAGCAGAAAATTTTCGCAAGTCACAGTCAACAAAGTCCGTAATTGTAGAGTACCAACGAATTTCTTTTTATAATAAAATATCCGTTCATTAACCTCGGTTTTATTTTATTTATCAGGAATATGGTTTTTATTGACTGTAACAGATATTCCAGAGACCACAAAATAACTAATAATATTATAGAAGCTATCCCATGGATGATGCCTGCAAAGAGAGCAAGATAAAAATGTACCCTCAGGTCAATCCCCTCTGTCTTACCATTCTGGGCCTAACCAACCTAGGGTAAACCGTTCAGTTATTGACCCTGTCCCAGATTGTGACCCCGATGGCATAATTTTGACTGCCATAAATACAGTTTTTGTCGAATAATAATTCAATTACCGGCTAATTAAAAAGCGTTTTTCACTTTCAATTATTGGAGAAACATACTTTTTTAAATAAAATATTTTAGTATAGAAATTGATCAGTGAATAATGTGACACTCGTCTCAGTGGCTTCTCAGTGGCAGAGCTACACGGTGGCAACAATTGCGATAACTACATTATTGTGAATTTTGTTCATCATGTAAGTATAAAACGACATAAAAATGGTGTTAAAATTTTCAGCAGGAACCAGACTATCGATGAGATAAGAAATTATTTAATTTTTGGTTGCATATTTGTTCAAATTCGCGGGGTCAATAAGTGCGTCACATAATTGAAGTTATGTTGCTGTTGTTGACCCCCGATTTGTCACTCGTTTCGTCGAAAAATTTGCTTTGTTTATTTATTCTAATTTGTTTGTACCTAATATGTGTCCATGAAATTATATAAATTGCAATTTAACCCATTTGTATTGGGATATTCGGAAATGTGAGAAAGTGGATACGCGCAGGAGGTCGATTGTATAATTCAAATGTAGTGAAAATGCTATAAGTGAATAACTGTTAGCCAATCGCGTGTTAGGATCAAAAGAAGAGACAAGCACAACGATTCTCATGAAACGCTGGCACATTTCCTCATTGGAGGAGTCAGCCATAAGGAAAGGAAGAAAGGAAGGGTCATGAATCAGGTAGACGCAGGGGTCAGAAACTATGACATGAGTGTTTCTCGGGTGTTAGAAACCCCGGCAGTAGAGAAGCGCTACTAAAATAATTATTTTATTAATAAACCTTAATTGTTTCACATGTATAATAGGTGAATCTCATTCGGAGGGCTTTCACGCACGTGTCGGAACCTTAAGTTTTTAGTTTGGCTATATCACGTGCGAATAAATAACGAAAATCCAACCCGACAGGACTGAAAGTGTCCCTAACTGGGCCATTTACCCTATAAAAGCACCCTTAACCAATCTGATCTTCGAAAAAGCCATCTGCATCCCGATACAGGAGACAGACAGCCGCATATTGCATTCAAGTGCAACAGGGGTTAGGTTGTAGGAATGCAGCAACAGCAGCGCCATCTGGACAAAGCAATACGTATTAAAAAGAGAGCAACACACAGTGGAAAAGGCGAGCGCAGGGACACGCGTATCGCGCGACAATGGCGACTTGAAGGGCTGGCGTGCGTTTACCCAACAAGTTTCCCGTAGGGACACAAGGGAATATCGGTAAAGTATCGTGTGGAAATCGAACAGTGGGTCCGTTTACGAAATATGTGAGTGACGTACAGTTACGGAAAAGGTTGAGTTAAAAGTTCGCGCTCACGAGAAAACTGGGTCCCATCGCGCGACAGCAATCGCGTTGTGTTGGTTCCTTACCGAAAAAAAAAAACAGTATAGCGTTTATTATGTCTACCGTTCGATGCTGCCGGCTATAATGCCTTGGTGAGTTTTGGAGCTTCATTAAAAGTTATGTGATTAAGAATATTTTGTGGCTATCATAAATATGAACGCGGCGCCATCGGCGTGCCCGTGGCGAACGTGTGGATAATTTATGCGGGATCGACGTAAAAATCTGTAGGTTAGGTTGGAGTCTAGTTCTCTACTCGCTTCCAAAGATTTTTCTTTCCTTTTTTTGTCAATCCGCCCTGTTTCTTCATGAAATTTGTATCGTTCTCTATCACGCTCGCGACGTTGGAGTTCTTCTCTGGGTTTCCTGTTATTCCTTTCCGGTTATTTATTTATGTACGTATGTATAAATACACTTGGGTCCCTCATACCTACAGGCATACGCACATTCACGTGTGCCTCTGTGTGTAAATAATGTCATCGGCTTTAACACTCTTGGTTCTTCGATATTTTACACGGGAAACTTTATGGGAATTTAGATTTCTCGGAATTTGGAAATATGTGAAATCGTGGATTTATCGCTCATTGAATTTATACTGATATTTATTTTATTAAATGGAGATAAAGTTATTATGTATTACATGAATATAATTGTCATTTATTATTTGCATGAGTTATTTTCATGGAGTTATATTTTATGTCATTGTAACATATTATACTGTAGTATATTAATCATGCTATAAGAATATATGTTTAAGCAATATGCAATTTTTTAATATTTCTACTAAATACATATTAACGAGTCAAATTTGCTTTGTACACAGTTCTAGGATACTAAGATAATATTGGAAGCCATCGTGGTATTCCCAAGGCATGATAAAATAAGGGAAGAGAGAGGAGGAGATGAGCCACAATATCGCAGGCATGCCACCCTTTGCAAGGATGCCACTTGGGGGTATGGGTATGGGGGTAGGCATGGGGTCTAATGCCCCGCATCTAGAGCCTACAGCTCACCCCCATCCTCCACCACCACCTCCTGCTGGGGCTAATCCCAAGAAGAAGAGACGTACAAATGCGAATGTCTCGCAACCACCTCCTCAGCAACCCCCAACTGTACAGGTAATATTATAAATAAATATATAAACTGCCTACAGAATATCAATGGTAATTTCATTTCAGGATTTGTTACCTCCTCCGTTAACTGGTTATGGGGATACGATAGTTGCAAGTAATCCATTTGACGATACTCCACCGCAAACTACCCAAAGCCCTATGATGCATGGTGGTCCGCCTCACATACACCCACATCATCCTCACCACATGGGAGGCCCTCCCATGAGGGGCATGAGTCCCCTGGCCTCTATTGGAGGCATGAGCCCTATGATTCCTCATAATATGGGAGGCATGAGTCCTATGGGTAACTCTCCGATGGGTAACCATATGAACCATATGGGAGGAATGTCACCCATGAACCATGCGCCAATGGGCGGTATGAGTCCCATGAATAATATGGGTCCCAATATGCCACCAGGACCCATGAATTCCATGAACAATCACATGAATATGAGTCACATGGGAAATTCTCAATTAAGTGGGCCACCTATGGGCAGTCCTATGAACAGTATGAACAGTGGGCCCATGGGAAGCCCCATGAATAATATGGGTCATAGTATGGGAAGTCCAATGGGTGGACCTCTTGGTTCACCTATGAACAGCATGGGTGGTTCAAATCATATGGCAAATGGCCCAATGAACATGAATAACATGAACAGTCACTTGCCGCCGAACAGTCCATTGAATGGTCCCCCAATGAACAACGTCAACAGTCCACTAGGACATAATGGGCCCCAACCACATCCCACGCATATGGGAAATAATCTTAGCAATCTCGGAAGGCCCATGAACGGACCTATGACGTCAATGGGTTCCATGCCATCGAATAACATGAACATGTCAGGGCCAAATCAAATGAATAACATGAACATGCCGGGCCCACCAATGAACAACATGTCCAACATGAATATCAGTCATCACAACCAAATGGGACATATAGGTGGCCCAATGGGTCCCATGTCCAGCAATATGTCCGGCGGGCCACCAATGGGACATCCCATTAATATGGGAGGATCTATGCCACCACATGGTTTCCAAGGTCCACCAGGAATGGGCCCGAAGCCCATGCCAGTGTCAGCAGGAAAGGTAGCGTCGCAATTAAAATCATGAATTTCTCGAAAATAATAAAAACCAGACTTAACATGGTGAATTTATTTCTCTTAGATTTATCCCCCGGACCAGCCGATGGTTTTCAACCCTCAAAATCCTAACGCCCCTCCAATCTATCCTTGCGGAGTCTGTCACAAGGAAGTCCACGACAATGACCAAGCGATCCTCTGCGAATCCGGTTGTAATTTCTGGTTTCATAGGTAAGTTCTGTAATATTCCTCGAATACGTAATTTATATATCTCACCGTGATACGGTGATCCTTATTACGTAACCAAGCCTGACCTTCTTCATTTGTTAATTTATTTTTCAGAGGATGCACCGGCCTTTCCGAGGCCGCGTACCAACTCTTAACGCAAGAAGTTTACGCGGAGTGGGTGTGCGACAAGTGTTTGCAATCGAAAAACATACCCCTGGTGAAATTCAAGCCATAACACTTCTTGGACCGTCGTCCTAGCGGCGTACGAGTCACACTTTGTTAACGTTTATCACAGTTCCCATCCTGACCAGCATACCTATCACCCACGAAACCACAAGGACCATTAAAATTCACGTTGATTTATAATAATCCCGGTTCTATCCGGGCACTTTTACGCACACACCAAGTGGACGGACCTGAGTAATCAAGATACACATAGAACACACATTATACACGTTACGGACACTACATGCTGTTTGTTGATAACTTTCTAGCTTTAACTTGTTGAGAAATTAGGGTATCGTTACGAGGCCGAGTGAAAGAGAAATACGTGATTTTTTGTTCGGAAAATGAGTGATAAACCAGAAGAGATGCTAATTGAATGGATCTTCTATTTCTGACTTGTCAATCATGTATAGATTCTCGTTCCTTATCTGTTTATCATAAGGAATTGCGGCTATACAGCACGAGTAGGTATAAAAACGCAAGAAGAAAGAGTTTCTCTGCGAATTAAGATTCGCCGATGAATACATTAACAGAGAATAAGAACACTTGAAAATTTTTTATCTTCTCCTTATTGGAACTTTTTTTTTGTTCACGGTTTTGCAAGTAATCGTATCGTTCGCTGTTTTCTTCATGGAAGTATGGTCAAAATACGTTTTTCATGAAAGAAAAAGAAATTTGATGTTTTCGATACAAAACGGTGAATAATCCCATTCGCAGGATACTTTATTACATTTCAATCGACTTGAGCAGTATATGTATTTATAATTTATACAAATATATAATTATATATATATTTTTTTTCTTTCTATGGAAAACTTTCATAGACCATCGAGCCACGAAGAGAGAAAATAAAACGCGAGAGAAAGAAAGATTAGGCTAATAAAAAAGAAACGAGGTGGAGAAGGGCGCAAAATGAAGGAAAATTAACAGAACAAGAAAAAAAATGTCCCGTCGGCAGCTAATTATGAAATTAAGGTGTCCGCGGTTTGTATAGTTTTTTATATATATATGAGTATATAGATATATATAAAAATATATATAAAGAACGTAGCCATTTTTATCGTTTTAAACTTGACTAAGAATTATTTTTCTCATTACTTTTTAAGTTTTAGTCGTATTTCTGATTTCTCTCTTAAAATGGACATAGAACAATTGGTCACGCGTGCTGGCGTATCGACACACCAAATTCTACACTGCCTGATGCTCGTCACTTGTATTACAACGAATCGATTATCGTCACCACCTCTTTCTTTTTGTCCTTTCTTGGATTTCGTAATTGCACCACCTTTGCTCGAGTGAATGAAAGTACAGAAAGAAAGTCAAAGACCGTCGACTGTTTCGGCAGGAATGATACACGAGTCAAGGAAATGAATCATAATTAAGCACAAATTAATGATAACGAAGAAAATTGAGAGAATCGGGAAGGGCATTCTTCGTTAATAAACATTTAAATCAAGTCTATCTCGCGTAAAATCCAAGGAAGAGTAGAAACCACACGAATATGAAGATGAGAACGAGCAAAGGAATAAAAGAAAATATTGTCATTATTGTATCTTTATGTACATATTTTAATTAGCGAGCGATTTTATTTTTTCGGTACATCGGATCCAACGGAAAGTCTTGTTTCCGTTAGAGTGATCGGCGTTGCGATATCTTGAAGAGGAATTCTGAGCGACAAACGAAGAAGAAAGGAAAAAGGAAATAAACGCAAGCGAATGGAAAACACTTGAATAAAAAGAAAATGCGAAAGAGAGAGAATGAAGAGAAACTTTGTAAATAGGAACTATCGATCGTCGATTAGATGCGATTTGTTGGGTGTTTTTCATACCGGCTGAGTTATTAATTTTATTTTAAAGAACCTACTGCATTTCATTTTTTTCGAAATCGAGAACCTGTGCGCGCCATATCGAAAGAAGAAGAAGAAGAAGAAGATATGTCCCCCGTTGTATCCCCCTTTTTTAAACAGTGAAACACTCGCGCCAACTGTACATTTGAAAGATTTACCGAAAAAAAAAACGGAATAAGAAAATATGTGACTTTCTTACGGATTACCATCCTCGTTATTGTGTACTATCGGCTTTTGCGTCTTTATAAAAATTTAATGAAATTCGACATGTCTACTATACAAGTTATATGATTTATACTTTTACAATTTTGACTCGACCGAGCAATCAAGAGGAGTCTCACCTCTCGACACGCAACAAATTGTTCATAGTTTATTTTTTATCATGTGAATACAAAAATATATATCAGCAATAAAAGTTGTTATACATTATAAGAACCATGGTGCATGGAATCGCAACGTTTCCCGTTACGAGTTTATGTACAAAAAAGGCGATGTAAAAGGAAAATGGAAAAGCGCATTCATGAGAATCAATCCTGGTTCACGGTCGTAAATTCGACTATGTCATTCTATCTCCTCTCGCGCAAGTCGTCGAGGTGCGTGATCTTTGACCTCTGTTAATACGAACATCCCTGTCACATTCGCTGCACAATTTTTCTATCTTGCTATTCGGTCTCGTGTAAAATGTTGCTCCAGTGCATGTTATCTTCAAGTCTACGTGATAAAATAATTTATTGCATTATGCATTGTCCTATGCGATATAATACTGACGCTCCAGTATACATGTACTTACTTCTATCTACAGCGTGCGACTCCCGTCCATCGGCCATCTTTCTACACTGAACAAAAAAAAGAAAGGAAAAATTCTCTTAGACGTCAAACACTTCGGAATCCAATATGACTTCTCATATCCTGTTAATTGGTTCATACTCAAAGTGTACTTGCCTTTGCAAAGTATTCGCAATTGCGACTCTTCAGTTCGCCTATTTCCTGCTTAATGTCCAGATGACGATGATTGCATTCGTAGGAATAATGCATTTTTTGTCCCAACGTGCATACACTTTTGGAGATATCGTTCCCGTAACCCAATTTACCATAAAGGCCATATTTCTTTTCGTCCTCTGGTCTGAGATTGCCATGCTGTTTTAAAGCTATATAAATCTGCTCCAACATCCCGTAACTCTTAATCAGAAAGTCTCTCTGAGCTATTCCATTTCTACGTTCTCTTTCCTCGGAGTCACTAATTACTTCCGGTTCGAAGGAATATAAGC
Organism: Calameuta pygmaea; assembly: GCA_031762395.1. Taxonomy (NCBI): domain Eukaryota; kingdom Metazoa; phylum Arthropoda; class Insecta; order Hymenoptera; family Cephidae; genus Calameuta; species Calameuta pygmaea. The sequence goes on along the minus strand of JASANN010000633.1, from coordinate 7,441 downwards.
TGTTACTTGGTACCGTGGATTTCTTTGACTGGTGTACGGATAATGAATTATTAACATTTGATGGTAGAAAAGAATTGTTTGATAGGACGAAAAACAAACCGCTATGTTGAATTGACTCTTTTTTGGAGTTATCAATTTACTCTTGTTTGGACCAATAGACGAGCTTGTACATTTCTTTATTCCTACTGGACTCTCGGGGCGAATTTTTTGCTCGCTCCACTTTCCAAGAACCCTCTTAGCATTTTGCTCTTTTAATTTTATCTGGAATGCAAGGATCACGTGGTACGTAATTAAACATTATATCAAGATTTAGATCGAAGAGAATCCCATTTTTTTCACCTCGGATTCTTCCCTTTGTATTTTGGATGCCTCTTCTCTTGCTCTGGATGCTGCCGTATCCTGGAACATCGTACTTCCTGTTTGTTTGAAAAACGGTTCGTATCTCTCAGTTCCAGGTCCTGGGTAAATTCTTCGAAAATTTCCTGTATGTTGGGCCTCCCACTTAAATTGTTTTTCAAAATTGTCATCGAATTTTTCGACTTTTGTCAAACCCGCGGAACTATCGTTTAGGCTGTACAGAAAGGCAGTGATACCGATCGTTACTTCTGCCCTTTTTATTTCCTCGTTTTATTTATCCTTTACACCATTTACCTTTGGTCCTTCGATCCGATGCCTTGCAACAGTCTCTCCCGAACGCGCTTCCTGTCCTCTTCGATTATTTTTCGTTTGTCGCATTCATGGAAATTCAGCATGTGGAAAGTGTCATTGAGTAAGGATTCCTTGATATCTTTATCGATTTGAGCATCCGTGTGAAAGCTGGGTGAGTGATTAACCTACTTTTAAATATTATTTAATTTTTAACTATTTAATACAAATATCTTCCTTTCAACCCTCTATAGCCCGAATTTGTGTAACGTGAAATTAACAAATATCAATTATTAATGAATTCAGTAGTTTCAATGACTTTATTATAAAGAATATCCTTCATAAATTTGTATACGCTACCTTGCAGTAAAAAAACTAAATAAATCAATAAAATATCGATTTATTAGTACGTGACTTCCAAGTCACGCCAGGCTATAGAGGGTTAGAGGCACAATATACAGACCTCAAGTAAGTAAGGCTTTAATTTCCAATCGAGTAGAATATCAAATCCCAGTAATTCAAAACAAGCATATGTCAAATCGTGAGTTGGAAAACACGTGTGATAGCTGTGCTTTAATATGGGATACGCTGCTAATATTGTTTTTATTATAATCTCATCGATTTTACACCACAAATCATCCACGTCAACTTCTCGAGCCCTTAGATAGTTGTTCAGTTTCGATATTTTTCTACGGGGTACAAAACCCACCAGTTGTATTAATTATTAACACAATAAAACAGCCTTCATAGGACGAACCTTTTACTCCCGGATTCATCGTCCACGACGTACATTCGGCTGTGCTTGTTTACAGCATAATTTGTTAAATGCATAAAAACATTAGAGGTATTGTGACCGGTTGGTTCTTTGTATCTGCTTGTCGCGAACCTTATTTTGAATTTGACTAATTAAAATAGATTATGTACGGTTTCTCGGGGCTAACTATTGAATATATCGTACCTTGCCAGTCCGTCGTTATACACATAAATGCGCAAAGGATCGCAGGAAGTAATAAGCGTGTAAACTCGCAAGTCAAATTTATATCCGTCGATCAGAAACGGCTGGAAGTCAACGACGGTTACGATAAATTTTCTCCAAGGCTGTGACTTGTTTTCCAATTACCTTGGCTATGTAAACTTGGCAAATCATCCTTTCGTAAGGTCTTATATCCTTAAGATTTTTCGTTAAATAAATACCACGTCCTTGACATCCGGTGTCTGGTTTAATTATGAAAGTTATGGCGCGTCTGAGCTTCGAGTAGCCTAGAGCTTCGCCGTGGCTGTTGAGTAAATATAGGTTATGGTTACTAAGTGACACGTATAACGTACTATAGACATTTATGGTACATTCTCACTCGGCTGGAAAGCACCAAGTTTTTGGAAAAAAATTATATTCCGTTGGAAACAGCTTCAGCATTCTATTAAGATTTCTAGCGAGCAAATCCTTCCGGCATATTTCCGTCATTCCCGGGAAGTGATTGATCTTTTGAAATCTTTTCATGTCCTTGGCGCGTTCTATACTGATACTCAAATCCGTCCAATAAAGATTCCAGCTACTGTCTTCCGTAACTTCCTTCATTCCAAATCTGGCAGCCACGCGACGTACAACTTCGTACTTGCAGTTGCTCGTGCAAATTGTCAAACATCTAATTGGTACAGAATTTTAATTGGTACAAAACACGAGGGACATGCATTACGTGGAATTAATTACGTGCCTACGTTTCTTGTGTATTTTACTTGGAGATAACACGTCCTCGTCCATCTTTTGACATTCTGATCGCATTTCCGATTGGGGATTCTCTGAATATTTTTTATGTATCATTTTTAATCTGTCATTTCGTAATTTATGTCTCTTTCTACGAGACGTACCTTTAGCGTTCGATTTGGTCCTATTGCGTGATCTATTTTTGACGCTCTTTGACGAAAATTCTTCATCTTGACATTCGGAGTCCGTACTCTCCTGATTTTCGGCCTGGGACAAGATCCCTTCCTCGTGCGTTATTAAACCTTTCTTACCGTCGGCAATTCCATTCATGATCCTATATCGAACATAATTTTTCTAGATCCGTGTCAGGCGATCCTTTTATATTATGCACAAAGGATTCCTTTACGATGGCCAAGCCATTGGTAATTTATAGTCCATTCCAAAATTCAAAAAGTACCATAAACTCGATCGTCAGTTTTTATTCTAATCTCTTCGGGAACATCGATGGGCATTTCTGAACTTACTCTGAAATTATTTTCTCAAGTCGGCCAATAGACGAAGATATATATATTTTTTATTGTTGTATATTTATACTGTATACATTAACTCGTTCATTAACTGTCTTTTGATTTCGATGGAAAGTTTTGCAATTAGTGCGAGGTCAATTTATTTTATTCACACTAATCTTATTACAATTTGGATTTTGAAAATATTTCTTTTCTCAAAATTTTCACGACGTCCTGAGCGCATCCCCAGCTCAGAGTGACACCGCTGCCACCGTGACCATAATTGTGTATCACCTAATTTTTTTTTTATGGTAATATTAATTAATTATAATATTGGCATTTTTCGAAAATAATGACTTACCAAATAACTCTCTCCATTTTTGCTTCGCAAAATTTCCGGTTTCAAACAAACTTGTGTCCTCCCTGGACGAAGACCAACCCATTCTTTCAAGATTCTTGATTTCTGCAAACTCGGGACAATTCTGTAACATCCTTTGCGAATGAAATTTGAATCTTCCTGCGAAACTTGAAGATTATAGTCACCTGCTTGGTGAGTACCACCAAGCACGACACTCTCCATGCTGAAAGATAATATATTAGATAATTTTGCTCGTAGCACTGCTATTGTGTACTTGTATTACTTTACTTTGGAATTATATAGTTTCCGTCATCATCATCGTTCAACTGCACTTCAAATTGCCAGGAAGCATCGACCTGCAGTAAATTGTATAACTGTAGAAAAAAGCATATCGCAAAAATTCATTTTGAAAAATTATTATATACTCTGCAAACTTGACCCCTGATCGGATGGACCTCCTGGTCCTGAGCCAATATTCTGGCACCGAGTCCACTGCAATTTATAATAATGTCGTATCCTTCCATTTTGAGTTCTTCAAAGGACTTAATTTTTCTCTTAATAACATTTCCGCCTCGCGTCTTGAATTCTTTCAGCAGCCACGGCAATAGTAGTGTTGGCTCGACGGTATACGTTAAAAAATGCCATCCGCCACTAATAAAATGAATTTATTTTCATGGAAACTCACGTTAGGTATTTGAATTTAAATAAAAGTCTTAGTTTTACCTGTAGTTGGACTTCTGCTCAATATTCATTTTTTTCAGAAGGTCAGGGGTCAACTCATGAGCACCGTAAACCAAAGATGACCATATTGGTTTTGGATATCCCTTTGAATCACTTGTGACTCTGTAAACTGGCACCAAACAAATTCCAGCTTCTGGTGCAAGACCGGATCTCCATAGTTCTTCCAGCCAACGATGAGTTCCACCGGCCCATCGACTATATATTTTTAATAGTGAAAAAAACAATGGTAAGCAATGCACAGTGTATAACCCCAAAATATATTTTCAACGAAAAACTTTTTTTTCTCACATTATGTCCTCGCTTGGTGTATCCCCAAGAATATAAGGACCCCAAAGTCCTGCGCTACCGTCGCCCGTAGTATTTGGTGTAAAGACTTCTCCAAAAATAGTTACTGATAAATGTGGAAACGTCCTTTTTACCATCACAGCAGCAGTGACACCGATCACGCCAGCTCCAACGACAGCAACTTTCATTTTTATTTTCAAAAAAGCGACCGGTGACTATTGAACGATATTACAGAGGAAAAAAAAAACTTGCAGAATGAAAATTGTAAAATTGACAGAATTCCGGATCTACAATTTTTCACGGGTAACACTAAGACACTCACTGTAACCTTTTTAACGTTTTACAACGTTCATCACGAAGAAGAAGCTGTCCCGATATATGCATAATGTTCTCAAGATCTTTTTTGTATTGTGCATGTATAATACGAGATTTATCACATATACGCAATTGTACGGGCCATAGAATGATAACCCCTATATATATATAAAGTATAGTATAAGTTATAATCTCAAAATAACTGCAAATACAAATTTTCACGAATCAATATCACACACAAATAGAGCACAGTTTACTTCAATTATTGTAGTGGAATGTATCCGCGATACCGCACATTCTTAGCATAATACCTATCAGACATATGGTAATTATGCTATAATGTGGGAATCGCTAGCATTCCTTTTATTAACGGCTTCGCACTTGGTCTTTGTAAGTAAAAATTTCACAGTCACCTCGATTACCATTATCGTGCCTCCCTACCGATAAACGGAGCATAATACCTTCAATAAATTAACGAATGTCTTATACTCGGCTTACCGATGGGGCGACACAAATTTTCTCTCCCCGTCACCTGGTCAACTTCAATGCTCAATCACAACTGAAATGACGTTTCGACTGCATCGCTTCACTGTATGAAATCTATCTGTCTAGAAGTTCCTGAAACAATGAACTGAACTGTATGGTAGTAGGGCTTAAGATACGGAGTATTTATTTACACCATGGCTGAGAGGCCTCTAGACATAATATAGTATACGGACGAAATAAAGATATTGCCATGAGCTATGCCTACCATAGAACAAAGGATAAGGCAGCACTGAATGAAAAATGTTCACCTATCGCCATGCAAGTTCACTAATACTTTTTATATAAAGAAATGCAACAATATTTTTTAAAAGATTTTTATACTCGCAACTGAGTAAGATTGTTTTTTTGAGTTACGTTTAACGATGGGTTATCGAAATAAATTGTATAATATCTTTGTTGCAGGCTCACGACAAAAGCGATTACGGTGACTGTGTGGAACTGATTATGAAGTTCGGGGAGAGGTTGTTTAAATAGTTTATAAAGTTAGAGGTGCCTTTGTCTTTGATATTGGGGTCGATGAAACATGTATATTGGATGGGTTAGAAGGGCGTATGTCTTGGACTTCGAATTTATTGTAACGCCTGCACGCATCTCTGTTTCATTATCTGAATACACCTGATCGCTTGGCACGGTGGTCAGTATGTATGATTACGACGTCGAGGAACGTTTCGGATAACAGACACCATTGCTGTTTAAAATACGTCACTCGATGCGATTGTCGCTCGTCTCAATTTTGATGGCGTTGATATGTATATTGCGCATAAAAGATTCTTTCTGGTAATATGTTTTCTTTTTGGATAAACCTTACGAGCCGAAGGAAAAACTTTCTGATCTCTGAATATCTGATGAAATGGTCAACAGTATTTTGAGGATTTCGAGAAATACGTTTGGGCAGTAAAAATACCTGCATTGTTGGTATTTACGCTGAAAGCTATACACTGTAGTATTTATATACGCTGTCCAATCGAATTCTTAGTATATCCACTCTCATGCTGCGTGGTGATCAGGAACGTGAAGTGAGATTTAAAATAAATAGGGTTATAAGCAAGCTCCTATTTTTAGAGCTCTTTTTCCCTCGTATCTTATGGTCTCTTATTCCTTAGATATAGTCTGTTCCTTGCTTATGAATACCTTTAGAATTAATTAATAATCGGGCACGTTGGCTAATGAACGAGCTACATTTAATAAAATTATAGTTCCAGTTGGTGCTATTTGGTTTATTACTTTGCGCAATGTAATCCAGGACGTGCCGAGGTCCTTCCCTTCCTTCCTTTCCTTAAAGCTGAATCACCAACGGGGACGTGTGCCAGTAACGAATTCCGTATAATCAGAATTGGAAGTTCACATTAGATGGCGATTTACATATCTTGCGAGACGGACCTTTATATGACATAGTGTGTGGACATAGAAAATGTATACACCGAAATGGAACAGTGTTGAGCGAATGCTGAGATGAATATTCTTCTTTTTTCCAGATCATCGCATGTACCTGTACTCATGGGGCAATTACCATTACAGTCTACTAATGATGAGATGGACAGCTATATACAGCTATTTACCTATCATTGCGGTCAGGAAGTAATATTAGAAGACACTTAAAAGTGGAATTGTTGGAAGTGGTCCGCCATAAATAGTAGTGTTAGTTGGCACCACTCGTAGCGCAAGTGTTCCGATACTCGTGGTGGATGATTGGTTGCTTTAATCCACGAGAAGCAGACCCACAGAACACAAACATCCCAAAGTCATCTTTAAAATGTCTAAAGGACAACTTCGACCCATAAGACCTATTTTAGTAATCTCAAAGATGACTTTAGCATTTTTATGTTGTCTGGGGAAGGAATAAATCAGCTAATACACGTAGTGTTGGCAGTAAACTTCAGAACGTACCCTTCGGGATACGACTGGGCCCAATCCACTGAACATCCTCAGCGAATGAGACTTCTATGACTATACGAACAGAGATGAGTAGGGAGATGCACAACGCTCCGATTTTAGGGAATATTAAAATCATGGCGCTAAATCGTAGTGGCGAGTCTGGAAGCAAGATTTTGTGATCATCGCCTCCGTCGACAATGTGAATCCCGTCGTAGCCGACCTAAACGCGACGCGGACGTATAGATTGGTGGGCAGAGGTTCTCCGCTATCTCTTCGCTGGTTCCCAAGGCAACCCTTAGAACGAGACCGGGAAATATAGAACTTCTCAAGAGCTATTTAAAAAACCTATTATTGAAACATTTTTAAGATATTTTTCAGCAAGTCTATTATTATATATTTATTTTTTAAATACTACTAAATGTTATTGGATCTTGATTTACTTTCAAAATTTATTCAAAATATAAAATT